>SRHC01003511.1:518069-560955 GCA_004794325.1 Pomacea maculata | reverse complement strand
CCCCCCCCCCCCCCCCCCCCCCCCCCCCGTTTTTGGGCGCTCATCGACACGCGTCCCGCTTTCGCCCCCGAAACGTCTGGTCATCTTAGTTAAAGGGATATTGTAGTTTGCTTGGGGTTTTTTGTTTGTTTGTTTGTTGGGTTTTTTTGTTTTTTTTTTTTACATTTTTGTTGTTTTTGCGTTGGTTTATATTAGTGTCGGGTGGGAGCAGCGAGCAGACGGAAGGCAAGTGACGTCACCGTTTGTGTGACTAGCTCCGCCTACAGGTTCGCCGTTTTTGTTATGGTCAAGAGCTATGCGATAAGAAATCTATTAACACTCAAACCAGTAAAAAGTTAAAAACATAAGGGGTAACAAAATATATGAATTATTAAAAATGCTAACAGAAGGGGATACAAAAATCCTTCCCTTTTGTGGTTGACAAAAACACTATTAAAATCTTTAAAATAAAAATGTATAAAACGTGAATGACCACGATGCCGCCATTTCACCATGCTAGTTGTTCACCGCTTCCCGCACCAAGCAATTCAAAATAGCGGAAGCGGGTGCCAACTGCACCTGAAACTAACCAATAAAGAGTTATAAACATGTGGTTGCAAAAAAATTCATAAAACCTTTGACAGAAAGTTTTACGAAATGAGAATGAATACGATGCCTACACTCGATCGCCATGATAGTAGCTATATGAGTCGACCGCTTACCGCACCGTGTGATGAATAATGGCGGGAGCGGCAGCCACATGGTATCTGGAACTATAAACAATGAAAAGTATTTATGCTAGTAGCTAGGTATATGAGTCGACCGCTTCCCGCACCATGTGATGAATAATGGCGGGAGTGGTAGCCACATGGCATCTGGAACTAACCAATGAAAAGTTAAAAACGTATATTTATTTTGTTGATTTTTAAGGTCGTTATAAAATTACTTACCACATTATTGGAGACATCTATTGCGCTGTGCAAGGTCCGTGTCGATCTCTTACCGCCCAAGACGATGCGAAATGGCTTCAGCAGCAGCCATCATATAGCAAGTCAAGTTAACTACTCAAATGTACGTTAACTTACATATATATGGCTCGATCGGTTCTATATTCATAACAAAAAAATTCGAGAGAGCAATAGATGAGATGAAAAATTGCAAAACATAAGGGGCTTAAAAAATTTCACATATTTACGTGGATGACAAAATAAATCCCTGAGAAAAATATGAGCTAGAAATGAATAAGATGCCTCCACTTTGCCATCTGTCGACCGCTTTTCGTTCACCAAATGATGGCATTTCAAAGTAACCGATGCAAAGTTAAGAACTTAATAGGATTTCAAAACGCTTATCCATTTATGTGGTTATAAAAATCATAAAACCTTAGAAACAACAAATATTTTAAACATTTATAAAAATTACAAATGAATGATCGAGGTGCTCCATTGTAAAAGGTGTGTCATCAAAAATGGTGCAACAATGTCGGGGACGGGAATCACAGAGTATCTTGAACCGACGAATTGAAAATTAAATGTTGGGGATATCGTGTATGGTCTAAAGATGCTAGTAGAGCACATTAACCAGCGGAACAAAAAGTACTAACAGTGAGTCACGTGACACCCTGACCATGCCTACTGTATATGCAACGATGTCCGTCCGGTTAATAGACGATTGCTCGGCTTTGTTGCCGATACCTGTACTGTGCACTGATTGTACTTTTATCATTGGGCAGTTACCAAGTCAGAACCTAAGTTTGGTGCAATGTCTGTCAGTAACTCGGGACACTTGGTACCTCTTGCACGTGATAAGGCACGATAACCCATCCATTCTGTCACGTGGCACAGTTTTCATGTAAACAGACTGGAATTTTGTGAAGTTAGTACCGAGGACTTGTTCTTTGGTTGTTCTATGCAGTCTTGCTACATAAAGGTTGTGCACTTCAGCTGTCCACGTCTAGCGACCTTAAAAAAAAAAAAAATCGCATCGGCACGTGGCCTATTCTGTTACCTGTCTTCTGGGGTCAGTTATATATATACAAGTATATGTCCAGGCCAGAACTTCCCAGCTGAAATACAAATTTCTATGCCAAAACAATCGCCTTCAGCTCCGATGTGGCACGAGTTATATAGGACTAAAAGTTAGATGTGTCTTTCCGTAGTGTGTGTGGGATGTCGTATATGTGTAGTGCGAGCGAGTGGACTGCTGAACATCCATGTATGCATGTATATGTGCATGCTCGTATGTGTTTTGGTATTAATGGTAAATCTGGTATGTGTGGATAGTGTATGTGATAGAAAGCGAAAAGAGTATGGGCATGAGATAATTCCATCAATTTAATAGACACCCATACTTATGTACCGTGTCCTAACCACCTACAGATATTTCCTAAAACTACGTACGTTCCTTGCTAACAAGTACTACGTATATCGAGAAGAGTACTGAGTTTGTTTTCAGCTGGTTCACAAAGCTCTGATTATTTCATGTTACTGCCTTGAACCAGACCACTCACATTCTTGTGTGGGAGACCTAGCGACCAAGCATTGATGTAAGGTGCAGCACAGTTGTGTGTCTAGTTTGTAGGGAGGCGAACAGGAGTGCTTCCTTTGCTAAAGCAGCCAGTCCTTTTCCCAGCTAGTGGTGAAACAGGCTTCTCTGTGTGTTTGGTAGTGTCAATTTATCTAGAACAGGATCCAGTTCTTCACTTCAAACACAGCACATGAACAAAGGATTACATAAGAATTAGTAAGTTTTATATCTTAAATGAAATAACAGGTAATATATGTTTTGTATTTGAGTAGAACAAATGTCTTTCTAAGTTTATTCACTTGTTGATTCTCATAAAATAACATTGAATGTTGTGGTCATGAATTTTGCTATTTAATTATATCTAAGATTGAGATCGAGGTATATATATATATAGTTGCAAATATATAGTCATAGTCATGACTTAATTGAAAAAATTTGTACCACAATTGTGTGTGGACCTTCTTTTTTTCTTTCAAAGATCATTTTTAACCGGCATATATATATACTAATTCTGGATAACTATATATACATGTATAAGAGACATTTCAGTGTTGTGTGGCGTCCTGAAACTGTTGCTGTTTAAACAACAGCTGTTAATTGCTGTTGAAAGAGCTTGCTGCACTGCCAGTTTAGTAGCTAATTGCCTTATCTGTTGTTCGTTTGCTCTCTGACTAAGAAAAGTAACAGAATTAAGAAGCTTCACGTTGTTTTCAACACACACAAAAAAATGTTAGCTTATAATAGTGGGGTACAGTCAAGGAGAATACAATGTCTTAACATACGCGTAGATTACTTTTCTTTAATTACTAATAATAATTCTAGATTGTGATAGAAATCTAGCATTCATAAAAGTTTTCACTAGTTGAACTGTGCACATACTGCTCGTCAGAGTCTGTGAAAAGTTCACACAGCGGCTTGTCCCGTTCAAATTATACACCGGAAACCCTTTGCGAGGCCCCCAATAAGCCAAGCCTCTCGCGCTGCTTGAATCAGCAGCCTGACCTCGGAAAGGTCACGGACGCCCTATTTGGAGATTGAAACCCAATCCACACCGACGAGCAGCCACCAGCGAGTACCCACAACAAGGTGTGAGTGCGATGGATGGTAGGTAGGAAGTAGTGGATTAGCAGTCGCCAGGGATTAGCGATCGGTGTCCTGTAACTTTTGTCCCAAAGGAGGAGGCAGGGCGAGACAGCTCACAAGGTAGGTGGCAGCGACATTTGCTGTGTACACTCCACATTCCCCAGTCCTGACACTCACCCCCTAAACAGGGCCTGTTGTGGGACTGGTTCTGCAGATGCCTTGTGCATGCCTGAGTGTGCAAGAGCCACTCCAAGCACACGCCTTAGAAATCACGATGCTGTGTTGATTGTTACAGTAATTTTTGAGTATGACTATTTTATAGTTGCTGTGAAACTACAATACCACAGGGTGTTAATGTTGGAAGGTATGTGAGTGGTTAGACTGATCTTGCTTTTGCGTGGGAGTGGGAGCCAGCCAAAAATCTTTTGTGCGACATTTTTGAAAACGCTTGCTTGCAGGTTCAATACTTCGTTAGCATACATACCATACACATTATTGATCGACTTGCAATACATTTGACGATTCACTTTAGCATTAGCTGGTACCAGGGGACCAGTGAGTTCATGTATAGCCACCGAACAGTGTAGGTCCGTGCGTGTAATTGTGTGCCAGGTTAGCAAGTGTGTAAAGGTGTGGAAAGAGGAAACACCTACGCATTAGCTCACTAGAAGCATTCAGTCACCACGAACTTCATGTACATAATCTGTTACTTGTGAATGTACTTGATCCTTAGCGTGAGAAGCCATCAAGAATTGGTTCACTTATGACAGGGAAGAAAACAGTTAAATATGTCTTTATATGTAAATATCAGTTTTGCAGAGCACATGTCTTGGTAATAATTTTTGGCTCATTTTGCAGGTAGTCAACATGGTTACCATGACAAAGCTACTGTTTTTCATGCTGGAGTTGTGGAGTGTGGCTGTAGTGTGGGGAGCTGTGGACCCATACAGGACACATTGTTGTCTTTGCAACAATTTGATGCCTTCAGATGCTCCACCAAACTCCAAACCTCAGATCATGCCCTCTCCTTTTAAAATTAAAGTCAGTTCTGACACCTATACTTTGGATCAGGAACTGACTGGTAAGTGATGACAGTAATATTAATAATAGTAAGAGAATATATATATGGCATTAATTAGGCTGTTTAGTGGATTTTTTTAATCACCGATGACAAAATTCTTGAAGTGAAGCTTAGAGAGTGTTACACAAAAAAAGCCAGAACAGCAACATAAAAATTATGCATGTGTGTGTGGAAAACTTACGTAGTACATTATTTCTAAGAACCATTTTGCAAAGCAACAGTCTACAGACATCCTTTAAAGCCATGTTGATGTTTTGTACATGCAGAACACCATTCCATGGAGACTTTTTAAAATTTCAGTTGAACTTGTAGCAGAAGGTGAGGCAACATTCCGGGATTTTATGTTAGTGGCCTGGCCAACTGATAACAGACCACGCACATCCCTGGGTACATTCACATTGCTTGGAAAGGAGTACACTCCTAAACAAAATTGCTACAATAACGAAAGGCAGACAGTAAGAAAATGCTTTATATATGTGTTGTATGTGTGTGTTTTGTGTATGACAAGGGTGGGGAATGTCTGGCCAATGGACCATATACATGTGATCCAGCCCGCCAAGGTTTTAGTAAATCTATAAGCTTTTTCCTACCAACATAAATGTATATTAAATGAATAATAATGTAAATTTTGAGGGACAAGTAAGGAATGTCCATAGACAGGACAGACAGAACACATACCTAATGGGACAGACAAATAGGCTTTTGCTTGCAGCCTATATGGCTAATTTTTGAAAATTATGCATGCATGTGGCCTTCATCCCAAGCCAAGGGAAGACCACTTCTGGTTTGATGTCAACATTGCTGTGTAGATTAATGTACAGTTCAGGCCTTCAGGTATCCAACATTATCCTTTCATGGATTTCCTATGAACAAATGAAAAAACTTTGGCTGATAAAAGCCAGTTTGTGTTTATGAGTTTATTTGTGTATGTGGAAGCTTGTTTGTGTGTTTAGATATGTATGTAGGCTCTTTGTAAATCTCATGAACTCCTTCATCAGAATGGGGTATGTGTGTACTAAATAGTCATTATTATTATTAATATTAATTACTTTTACTAAACAACCACAAACAGAAAATGGAGCATTAGGAAAAGTAAAAGGTTGTGTTACAAATACTCAGTCTCTTCTAGGAACTTTTTAGCTAAAACATTTTACAAACTTCAAACAGTTGCTTTTCTATGCTTTTTATAGTGACTGAGGCATAGTTTTCACATACCTAAATATGAAAAGGCAGATTCTAGTGACTAGAGGACAGCAGTGTTAGACAGGCTGGGATTTTTCACTTTGCAAAATTGTTGACACACTATGTCAACACTACAAGCTGACAAAATAGAGCAGGCTCATTTTTAAGCAGATAATTTTGTATGGCCTGTGAATGATATAAATATGAATATGACCCTTGGAGGAAAAAGGGGTTCCCCACCCCTGGTATATGAGAGCATGGATTTGGGGGATAAGTTGATGCCTTTAATCATTGCAGCTTATTTGTATGCTTTCAGTATGCCATACAAACAGCTGACCGCATCCCTAAGAAGTACTTGCGTTTTACATGGGAAACAAACAGATTTGAAGGGCACATTGAGTTTAGGTGAGGAAGTAGTTAATTAATTTTGTCAGGGCTTTTAAAGTTTTGAAGTGTTCTGATGTATAAGATTGATTAAAAAATTTGTTTTCTTTATCTTCTATAGACACTATAAGGCTCAGCTTTAAAAGGTTAAAAATAAGTTGACAAGTTTGTCACATTGTTTTAATTTTCCAAATTATTTTCATTGCTTTTGACTTATTTCAGAGCGACCTTTATTGTGGATGATGAAACTTACTGGGTGGCAGAGAGTTCTCCCCTTGTTGTGGATCCTAGTCCTAATGCCCCACCTCTTCCTAGAACTCCAGGTCCCAAGGTTGCAGATTGTTTTTTGAAAACTTCATTTTGTTTGGGGATCTGATGCATGATTGAGAGAGAGAGACAAAAGTGATAGAAAAATGCAACGCTTGAATATACACTACAGAAATTAGTTGATATAAGCACAGAATGGTTAAAGAATCTATGATATAGTTAAAAACTACAATTTTTTTTCAAAATATATACAATTTTATATGAGGTTGGTTACAATATAAGATTTATTGCCAACACAATACCTCTTATCTTCAGATAACTCCCTATATCAATGTTGATGAATGCGGGCTACAGAAGGGATGCTACAGAGAGCCAGCTGGTTGTTTGGAGCCTTACTGTGAGTACATTGTCACCTGGCAAGGAACAACAGACAAAGTGCGCTTTGAGCTCAGTGGCCTCACTGACAGTGGCCAGGATCGGTACATCGCTGTTGCACTGTCCAATGACACCTATATGGTCAGTATAAGATTTCTGTGTGGCTTTAATTAGAGATAAGTGTTACTGATTAGATATTTATTACAGCTAGATTTTAGAAAAGCGTCCTTGTGTTACTTCTTTTGAAAACAGGTTTAAATAGAAAGGATTTTCTTTTTTTTGGAAGAAGGGAAATTCTGTGGGTTTTAACCCTAGAAAAGCTTCAGGAGTATTGAGTTAAGTGAAATCCAAGTCTTTGAATCATTACATGACAGCACCTTGAGGGTATGGAAAAGTTTCTAAATGGTTTTCAAGCCTACTACTGTTAGCCTGTAAAATCTCTTTTTTATTATTTACTTCTATTGTTTTAAGACTAAACAAAAACATACACTCATCCTGTCACCTCATTGTTTTATAGACCACCTACATTTTCGAATATAGAAACATTTAGTTGTTTAATAATATCCTTAGTCACATGACACTTATAGGCTTTCTGACTTTAGATTTTGTAGCCATTTCTGATATAAAAATAATGATTGTTTTATCGAACTGCAGGGGGAAGACATTGTCTTTGCTTGTACCCACGACTCCTCAGATGACTCCACTCGTGTCTACATCTCATACAATGACCACAACCGCAACATAAACCTTGACAAAGATAATGTAGGTTTATATGATTTAACAATTTTTGTTTCTTTTTCACTTTCTTAACTTTGAATGAGGTTATAGGTATTGTGTACCTACAGCCAGACCGCAAGAGTGAAAACTCACATGCTATGTTAAACATTTATGTATATTTTTATGCATATAATAATAATGCAAAAATTTGTAAAGCCCATACTCACACTCCTAAGGAGTATGCTCTCAGTGTTTAAGAACAAGAACAAGAACAAGAACAAAACAGGGACAGCATATGAGGGACAGGAAAACAAATAACATATGAACTATAAAAGAATAAACAGCAGTACTGATTAAGAATAAAATCAAATACAGAAAACACAAAGAGGAACCACATAACAAGAACAAGAGCTGAGAGTAACGTGTATTGCAAAGGTGTGAAAAATGACTAGCATTATGGGAAAGGGTGTTAGGAGTAATGTTAATGGAAGAGGTACGTTTTCAGTTCAGGTTTAAAGAATTCAATAGTGGATATGTGATGGACATGGAAAGGTAGAGAGTTCCATTGTTTCACTGCACAATAACTAAAAATCCTGTGGCCATATGTTGTTGTTCTGGTGACAAAATATATAAATAAAACATTTCTTTAGCAACATTTTTTGCAGACTTTTGCTTGTGATTGTTAACTGGAACATAGTCAAGACATAATGGAATTAAAAAACAAATTACTTTCAGATGGATCCTTTTATAATCTTTTTATCTGGAGTTACTTTTTTGTACTAGGCAAACATCAGAAAGCAAGTGATAACTGATGAGGAGGGATCAAACCACAATGGACGAGTTCGCTGCAGATTTACAGTTGACCGTGAGATAGATTATTATTATCCTCAACTAACACACATTGGTGGTCAACATTATCACCTGCTTCTAGCTCGAGGCGAAGCCATCAGAGGTAGGTCTTGCTTATTACAAGCTAGGGATAAGTTAAAGATAGCAAGACTGATTAAAAAACTATCATAAATACAGCTGAGGTATGAAAACAAATTGATACAGGCAGAAGGAGAAAGAATCTAACAATATTTAGCTGGATACCAAGCTGAAGTGACTGCATCTTTCAGTGCCATTATTATTATTCTGTGTGTTTATTTTGTCAGGCACTTTGAGCTAGCTTTTGATGGTGAAGTAAAGTGCTATACAAATTAACGTTATTATTTACATTACAAAAAATATAACATCAGCTAATGCAGATGACATAATGTTTATGTTTTACCATGGATGGCAGTATGTGATAGAGATTTTATTTTAATTTATAAGTTTGTTGAAGATTTCATATTTGTATGAAGAAAGATTAATCTTTTGGAGTGAGGCCACTTTTTCTTACTGTTTCATGACAGCTTAATAAATGCCGAAAGTTTGGATTGTTGAACATTTGCTGGTAGTTGAGTGTTTTTAAAAGTTTTCTTCCTAAAAGTGAAATATCAACCATAGAAACCACCGTTTAATAAAATAAAATTTAGATGGCCGAAAATTACAAGATTTAAACATGTTTTAACTTGATACAATTGGTTTATTGCCTGATTTAGGTACTATGAAACGTCATGGATTGGGTGTGAACGAAATACCTGTTTCCAGCCCTGGCAAGATTGACTTCTTCAGTGTTGATAACATAAATGGCCGTGCCCGTTATCCCCTCGTGAAGGCTCATGGTAAATGAGAAAGTTTCTGAATGCACTTAAAAGTTTAAATGAGCATAATACACAAATTTTTTCCAAAACGCTATCCCTACCCCGTCTGGAATTTTGTGGCCTTCATTGTGCAAAGACTTGACTTGTTTGTTGGGGGTTTTTTCATCTGTAAAAATATCATTTCTTCATTTTTATTAGTAAAAAAAATGAGAAATTTGTGTATCAGATGTTGAGGTCCTTGAAAAGGTGATTTCTTTAAGAGCTTGTCATTTAGTGTGAAAAGCATGTGCAACAAAGTTTCTTTATTTGCAGGGTGCCTGATGATTCTAGCATGGGTTTTCTTTGCTTCAATTGGTTTGTTAATGACAAAGTATTACAAACCTATGTGGCCCAACAAGAGAATGTTTGATCACCGGTACTGGTTTGTTGTAAGTTTACACTCTCCTTTTTCTTGTCAGTTTGCTATAGTCCACATCTAGCAGATTTTTTTCTGAATGCTCATTTTTTCTTTAAAGAGGAAAACATTTTGCAGTAATTAAAGAAGTCTATTTGCTCAATTTTTTTCACGTTGTACACTTCTAAAATGTAATCTAACGATTGTAAAATTGTTACAGTTGTAGAACGTGGTGAAGGAAGATGTTCTGTGTAAATAATGATAATACACCTAATAATAATGAATATTCAATTATAAAGCACTCTATCACAGCAATACACGATAATGGCAAAGAGATGTAGAACATAATTTATATTTCTTGTGTTGTAGGCCCACACCAATTGCATGTCTTCCATGTTTATTATTACCATCATTGGCATTATCCTCATCTTTGTGGAGGCTGGTGGATGGAGCGTGGTATGTATCTAAGAAAAGTTTCACTGATTATTTAATCCATTTATTAATTTGCTGCTAAAATAATTTTATCAGTTCAAGAAAATAGCATGTTATCAAATGTTGCACAGAATTTGTTTGTGACATATTCCAACTTTGCCTGTGATTATTACAAAGATTGCACATAAGGGGATTTTAATTTTTTAAATAGACATACTATAGATTCTAGACGTTATTAATGCCTTTTAATTTCCTGCCCCTAAAACCCTTACATCATGGGACCTTGACCAGTCTAGATTAGAGCTGAAGTTCAGTCACATTGGCATTCAGAATTTTGCACTGATTACTATTTCTTTCCATGTTTCTGTTTTTCATTTCAAACAGGCCCCTGATTTGCCTCAGCGTGCCCATCCTATCCTGGGCATTATTATCCTCGTCTGTATCATTATCAATGTGAGTTTTAATGAGTTTTAACACTTCAACCTTTCATGATCACTGGCCAAGTAGATTTTTGTAACTATATGTTTGAGTAAACTGTAAAGAGTTAATGATATAGCTGCTGTTGATGTTTCCCTGAAGATAATGTTAGACTTGCGTGTAAACTGTTCAAGCTTGTGTAATGCTATTTTTAACACGAAGACAGCAAAGAGCAAAGATGGTAACTAATTTCATGCTTTTTCAGTTTCTTTTAGGGACCTTGTAGCCCAAAGTTTTAGAACTACATTAAAGTGCAAAGGCTGATTAGGATCTCTCTTGGTTCCATTGCCAGTTTGTATGACCAAACATGTTTAATTTCTGTTCAGTTATGTTATATAAACTGAAACTGAAAGCTTGAAAACTATAAATTTTTCTTTTCAGCCTATCATTGCATTGATTCGGCCATCAGAAGAGCACAAGTGCCGTCCTGTTTTCAACTGGTTCCACTGGGCTTTTGGTACAATTGCAAACGTACTTGCAAGTGAGTGAAATTTAGTTACATCATCATCTGGACATATCTGTGAACGAGATATTTTAGACCATAGCAATTTGTCATTTATGTTTGTGACAATCCTCTTTGGGATTCAGTTGTGGCCTGCACACACACTTCAAGCAGGCCTGACGAGAGGGGGGGACAGGGGGGTCTGGTGTACCCGGGCCCGCGGCTGTCAAGGGGGCCCGGCCTTGGTCAGCGGATTTTTTTTTCTTCTTCTCCTTTTCTTTTTCTTTTAAAGATAGGTCTAAGGACAGAACACCCAAGCATTACACATGCAGAAGTTGAGTTTGAGTGTAGATATTGAGATTCGAATTGTAAACATGCATTATATACTGGGAAAATAATTTATGATTACAAGTACAAGGGGCCCAGAGAGGTCGTCTGTCCCGGGGCCCGGGCTGGCTCTCGGCGGCCCTGACTTCAAGGTGCTGTTAGAGGAGGTTACTGTTTGTAAAAACAATGCAGAAGAATTGAAATAATAATAATAATAATAAAATGGATAAAACAGAAAAGTACAAATTACAAATTTATAAATTAGGAGAAAGACAAGCTACTTGTCAGAAAAAAGTCATGCAAGTCCTTAATGGGTCTTATTTTTGGGAGAACAACTAAATTCAAAGTTGAATTTGAATTCTGATAGAGTCTTCTTGCCTTGTTCTGAGGTTGAACATCTAGCACAATAATGAGACATACTTCCCTTCACTTCCTGCAAAGTTATGAAGCGGTTTTCGTAATGTGCATAGAGTTTACAGTTTAATACTTTTCCTTTTGCAATATCATGTTATTCTCATCTCTTGTTCTTTGCTTCCTCTTTGTGGTTTCTGTATTTGATTTTATTCTTCGTTTGGTATGGTTGTTTATTCTTTTATAGTACATATGTTATTTGTTTGTTTTCCTGTTCCTCATATGCTGTCCATGTTTCGTTTTTGTTCTTGAATAGTAAGAGCATGTTCTTTAGGAGTGTGAGTATGCATTTTACAAATTCTGCATTTATCATTATTATTAGTACTTGCTGGGCAATATTCTCAAGATTAAATGTTTAAGAATGCTAAATGGCTAGTCTGAGCATTAGGAGAATATTTTTCATCAAAAATAAGTTTGAAATTGTACTGTCTGTATGAGCAGTTCCCCAGATCTTCATAGGAATGGACTTTGGAAAAGCCAATGTGCCATGGTGGGCAACTTGGATTCTAGTAATCTGGGTTATTGTACACATCATTATTGAACTGAGTCTCGAAGTCCACCAATGCTGCACTTACAAGAAGAACAAAGGTATAAACTTTATCTAAAAAAAATAAAAAAAAGGAAAGAATTCATGTGACCATTATGATCAAAATAGAAATAGTAATTCTAAAACGATATTTTACAGTATTAAGGTACCTATGGTGGTATAATATGTAATGAAGACCAATTAATTAGGACAGGTTTGAACAGCATCTTTTTATAACTCATGACAATAATTTTTTAATTAAAAAGAAAAATTAACATACATGGAAAAACAACTACCATATAAAATATCTGTATTTTATAAAACTATATCAAAAGGCAAATCAGAAGTAAAATAACATTCCCGTATTTTACTGTTTCTAACAGAGCGAAGGAGGAAGTATGAGCTGCAGAAGAGAGAAAATCCCAAAATGCACATTGATGAGCCTGAGCCAGCTGTGAGTATCCCTGTCTTCTAGACCTTAAGTCTTGTGCTTATTATTCATTTGTAGAGGGTAGACATTTGCTGCTTGACTTCGATTAGACCTAGTCTTGGTTTAATCTATTTGCAGCTGAATTTGAATGTGGCTATGAGTGGTTATGAACAAATGTATGAAGTGTTTATGTCTTTTCAGTAACATTTAGTCCTTTCATTTTATTACAGTTCTCTTTTTTGATGCTTTTTGGGAGAATTCCTATTATTTTCCTGCATATATTTGTATATTATAAACACTATGAAATGACAAGGTCATGTTTATTATTAAAGGAAAGCCATACTACTGTTTGACAGGGTCGTCGCTTCAAGCGCTTTATGCTGTTCCTCCATCTTACTGTCACTACAATTGTAACCATCATCATGATCATTGTAATTGCTGTGGCCTGATGATGCTGTGTTCAGCAGCTGATCTCTGAAGGAGTGCCTTCTCACAGAAAAGGAGACTGTTGCTAGGCGGATCTGTTCAACCAGGCATTAGCAAATACTTGTTGTCTTCGTTCAACCTGAGTAAAATGTTACCTGTGTATGCTGGTGTATAAAAATTATTTTAGTGAATCATGCTTTAGGAAGTCAAGCAGATCATGAAAACACAATTTTTTTTAAAGTTATTAATGAGCTAGTTCATAAAAAATTATCAGATTTTTTAACCATTGATGCTGTCATTAGATGTTTATTTTCATTGTCTGGCAGACTGCTTAGAGAAGTAAATATTTTTTTAATATCATACTGTTTCAAATAATTGTAGCTTTCATAAAGATGTTGCTTTACTTTTTTCTTTCAAAACAGTAAAGTGAAAGATATTTGCATAGATCATTTTTCAAACTTTCCTCTTTGCACACCTGTCTGTAAAAAGCACATGATTAAAGTGTTAGGTTTTCACTTTTATAGACCATGTCATATGAGATCATATATCTTAATACTCTAACTTTCTTACTCTTGCAAAATTTTTTTAATGAATTTTTATGAATTTCTGGGATAGGTTTATGATTGTAACTTTTTTTTTTTGCACTTAAAGGACTTCACATCTTACTAATATAGATTTACTTACGAATTTATAAGACATGCACCAGGTATCTGATAAGGGAAAAGTTTAGAGCTGCAGACTGTACAGTCTGCTTAACCCAGGATGGACGGAAACAATGTGAATGATTCCATTTTATACCTCAGGGCTTTCCTTAGTCAAATTACAACATCAGTCACTGTTGCAGAGCGCAGCTGCAACTGTTGACATGACAGTGTGTCCAGATGTGCTATCTGTTTAATCTAGTTTTGAAAAAATTACTACTTTTAGAACAAATGATTGCAGATTGGATTTTTAACATCATTTTTCTGCAGGCCAGCATCTCATGATAAAGCAAAAAGTGTTTCAGATTTAACAGGTTATTCAACAGTTTGTAATGCGGAAATTGATTTTTTTCATTGGTTTACAAATCTGAATTTTAGTTTTGCTACGAATAATAGTTTTATGTTTCTGTAAAGAAATGTGGATTTGTGCATTTCTTCGTCTTGGTATAAAACATTGGTAAAAGTTTTTGAAAAGGACAGATTATCTATGTAGTGCTAATAGTTATAGTGCACCAAAAAATCTGTGAATTCAATCCAAAGCATTTTTAAAGCTGACTTTCAAAGTGTATACATTAATCCTACTTTTGGCTAATTGTAATAATAAATTTACTAAACCAAAATAGAACATTGCCCTGCCGGTAGCAAGCTCAGTGCACTTTTGACATAAACAATCAGTTGAATAATATCTCTGTTACACATACAGCATTCTGGGGTCTACATAAAACAGACACAAACATGCTCTAGTAGTTAGGGCCAAATGTGATAATAGAGCTCATTCCTTTAAAAATATTAGCATCACCATTTGAAGAGCTTGGTTCTAATGAAGATTTTGCTTTGTCTTGTGAAATTTTGTAGAGGTGTCAAGATTTTTTGGATGTTACAGTCCAACAATAATTTTTTAAGAATTACTCGGTTAAGAAATCCTCTAACATTTTCTTAAAAGAGAATGTGAATACATTTGAACAGTATCATAAGAACCAGTTTATATAATAAACTGTTAAAGTTTCAAATCAATAAATGAATACTGTATCATTTTTATTCACAATAAAATTGCTACAGCTCCATTTTAAAATGAGCACATAAATCTGTGTTGCTATGTTAACAAAGACACATGATGCAACGAAACTTGTTGAGGTGCAAGGATTCTGTAGGCCAGTTTATGCTGCTGAGATGTGGTGGGTAAAAGATGATAAATTTTTTTTTTAAATAGTCATGAATTCTTAATCTGTTGTTTTGTTTATGGCATACATCACATTTCAGAAATCGAATTTCAGTTATAGCATCATCCAAGGTGGATGTTATCTGTGACTGCATTTACTTTGTAAATATCCTGTTAATTAGTGTTTATTTGCATGTTTCCCTATCTAGTTGTGCTGACAACTTGATCTGCAATATATTGAAAGGCAGAGGTAAATAATGCATATTCATTATATGCTAAAACATGGGTCATAATAGAATTATTCAAAGATCTTTTATATGCTTAATCATATGGATTTATTTATATAATTTAAATCTGTCATGGCTCGAAAAATTTGATTACTTGAGCCAGAACTCTCAAAAGAAGAAATGTTTTTGCTGTGTGTTTGTGTGTATTGGGTGGGATATAGTCTGGATGAGGTGTTTGCTTCATTTTTGTGAGCATATCAGCGCCCCATATTTTCTTGATGTGAAACATTTGTTAAATTATGCATCGTTGTAGACTGGCTGCTTTAAGGTGAAGGTCAATTTATTTCATATGGCATGAAAATTTTATGCCAAGAGTTAAGCCTTTCTTTTTTATTATTATTCTTTTGAATGGCAGTCTTTGTCAACAGGTGACTGCAAACTGACATACTAAGTCTTGATGCCATCTAGATAATATACACATCAGCAGAAGTTAATTCAAATAAACGAAATATAAATTTAGTAAAAGTAATTTTTTAAATTATTTCTTCAGTAAGCAAAAACTGTATTGATGCTTTGAGTGTAATGTATACTTTGCTTTTAATATATATATTTTTTTAATGGTGGTGCAAGTAGGAAATGGTCTCCTGCAAAGATGTTAATCCAGCCATTTGATGAGACAAAATATGCACATTTTAATGGTTTTAAGTCTGTGTAATCTCCACCTATACCTTTATACTCATTAGAATGTGATTTGTTTATTTGTTAAGCAGCATGAATATGCTTGCAGGTGCTATTGTCATTTTGTTCTTATAAGTTTTTTTTTAAATGACAAATTTCTATGCATGTAATGTGTTTTGTTTATATACAATTTACAGCAAACGCAATTGCAAGGCCATATATTTTAAAAAGTTAAAAGATCTGTATTTTTTTAGATGGAAGAGAAAAAACTGGAAAAGCAACATAGATTTGCAGTAAATATGACTTTCAAGAATTTAAATTTTAAAACTGCTTTTGGGTTACCTGGCATTTCTAAATTTCCTCCCCCTCTTTTTTATCATTATAAATGTGTATATTTGCCTTTAGTGATCCCATGTTCAAGCCTTAGTGGTGAATGCCATGTATATTATGGACATACAAAGTAGCAAAATACACACATCTTTATATATATATCTTTGTGTTCTACGTTTTAAATTTAAACAAATATGGCACAAATATTTAAAACATTAGATTATTGCTTGCATAAAGCTGTTTTGCAGGTTAGAATGCTTTGACAAGTGAAATATTTAATTTTATTAAAGAGCCTCTTTTAAACAATGTGTGCAGACTTTACTTTTTTGGTATGTTTATCCAATAATATTCCCCTAGGTATTGCAGTTGCACGCGGGCATCTATTTAGCAGGCACTCACTTCTGAGTTATGCTCAAGCACATCTTCCTGTGGCAAGTTACAGTAGGAAATTCATTTGCAACGCATAAACATGTCACTTGAAAAAAGGGACTCGGATACAGACGAAATCTGACGAACGCGAACATATTTTGGAAAAATGACACGGGATTGTAATCATACAAAGGGAGAACAATAGTCCTGCATTCATTGTTAATTGTTACACCAGTAGTGAGAACAAAATCCTGTCATGCAGCAACAAATGAGGGTTTAACAGCAGACAGGCGTTGACATGGTTCAAATAGTGCGAGGGAGGCTCTAACAGTGTTACTTACTAAATACATTGTTCGGTGCGACAGTTGGTTTATGGCAGGATGACAAATACCAGCAGGTTAGGGCTTTCTGAAATAGTCTCGGTGGATGCATGAAAGAGAGCATGTCTGTCTATTCCGAACAAAAACAAAGTCACTCAGTTGTCTCGCTACACTGGCAGTTGTCAACAATTGAAGGTCGAGCACTTACTTATCTCCCTTACATTCAAGTCCATTACGAAGGTGAGCTAAGTTGTTTGAGGGACACAGTCTTTTAAAAAAAGAGACTATTCTCAGCTGCTGTTTTATAAAGCGGTACAGCTTTATGCGTATTGAAGCTCAGGAACAAAAACATTAACTTTTTGTTAACGAAGGCACGAACAGCCAGACTGATTTCGAGTAAAGAAGAAGCTTTGTCACCTCAATGATTGAAAATTGACTCGTTCATTGATCGATGCTGGTGGTCGCCCTCTTCGTCGCGCGATGGCTGTACTTCCGAAAACACACGCCGAGACCAAACTGTCCCTCGCAGTTGTCTAGCTTTGTTGCCGTGATGGATCCAAACTGTTGATTGGAATGCCTGTAGTGTAACCTGTTTGATTCTTTAACTTTAATGGCTGGCTTTTTGTGTTGAATTCAAAAAATTTAAACAATAGCTAGCTTTACTGTTTGTAAATACAATGGCGACATTCTCAAAGAAATCAGCAATGTGCTTCCCAGAAATAACGTTTCGCTTCTTGATCATTCTGGTGGCCTCGTCAGTCGTTGTTTCAGCGACATCCCAGAAGAAGATTATAGCTTTCTTTCAAGGTGAGTCTTGCTGTACTTGAATTTTTTTTGTTTTTGTTTTTGTTTTGCTTGTCCGCAGTTGCTTCTTGTTGTGTGCGTTTGGTGGATACGTATGTCAATTGTTGTGGCCACAAAGTTAATGTATGTGTTAGTGAATACTTCGCAGGAATATAATATTTCATGGACTAATGTGTGCGATCCAACAAAGAATTTTTATACATTGTGCAAGTATTTTGGTAATCAGATATGTACCTTGAGTGTTAGTCATCCTCTGCATCAAGTTTATATATATATATGTATATCGACTAATTTACTGTTTGTGCACGTATATGTCAAGTAAGATGAAATCAAAGGTATAAAAGAGCTCGTCTGTCACAGGTGCTATTAGTGAAACCACTAGCACAGAAGAGTTGACTTTCAGGTTTGAACATAACAAATTTCTTAGAATCATCTAATAATAATGAATATTTCTGATGTAGATACCTCCAGATGACAGAAGAATTTACAAGATAAATAATCTTCTTCCTTCTAAATACATGCACACATATATAAATAAATTCACCAAACACCATACATCTCCATCCAACAGGCGCCGGTCATTTTGCCCCACAGCAAAAGTTAATTTGTCCCAGCTAGGTCCATTTCGTCGCAAGACTAAAAAGTGAAATCCTCCCAGGCTCAAAAAACAAATAGATCACCAATGAAACAAGTAACCATTGACGTCAAATATTACCAAACAAGCCATATGCTATTTGAACAGTATAGATACACAAGCTCATCCAACTGATCAACCAATTCAAAACATATCTCGATCAGTCCAAATACAGTGTTCCCTCGTTTATTGCGGGGGATAGGTTCCAAGACCAGCCGCGATAAACGAATTTCCGCGAATTAGGGACATACATGCAATAATAATATATACATGTAAAACAATATCATGTTAGTGTAAAGTAATATATTAATCATGGTATTAATACAGTACAATAACACTTAAGTGTAAAAAAATTATAACTGTACTCAGAGAAACCCAAAAAACTGATGCGAACTGGCAGCAAGATGGGAGATACCAATCATGGCTTGTCGCTTACGCATAGCAATGGATTTCTCATGCACAATTATTTCTTTCGTCTATCTACAAAATTACCATGATTTTTTAATAGAAATACTAATATATCTAAATTTTTCGTCTTTTTCCTGTTGAAATATCTATGGTATTTTGTAGAACGATAATTCCCAGCGCGGAAGTATCGATCGATACTTCACTTAAAAAACCACTAAGTAGTGAATCCGCGATAGATGAACCGCAAAGTAGTGAGGGAGCACTGTATAAACTGCACACGAAATACAAAAGCATGTCACTGTCAGGACTGCTATATATATATTAGACTAAAATAGATGTGTTGTTTTAAAAATTTTCTTTTATAGTTTTTGTAAATCTTATGATCTGTGTAAAATTCATAGAGAGATAAGTGGATCATCATTATTAGCATAGATAAAACTGTTGAGGTGATCCTTTCTTTGACTCGCTCACATTTAAAACTGAAATGAAGAGATGCTATGGTAAGCAGTTATTGGCTTAGACTAGATATTAATAGTCCCATCACATCTGTGAGTTGTATATTACAAACATAGCCGGTGACATTTTAAATACTTCATGTATAGTATTTTTATATCTTTTTTTTTAAACTAATGTATAAAAGTGAATGTGTATTTTGTGCTCTCTTTATTTTTGGGTAGCTTGTTTTCTGAGCATGACCATTGTATATTTATGTCAGTTTTGTTGAGTTAGCATGTATGAGATACATTTCTTTTAGATGGTCACAGGAGTATACAGGTTTTATCGTTTTATTGGTTTTATCATATTTGTAAATATATTTATAAATATGGTAAGCTCCTGTCAGATAATAGAAAAATAATAATGCACATTTATAAACACCTTTGTCCAGCACCAGCCAGACTTAAGGTGCTTTGGAAGTATACACACCCCAAATTCTTATGCACCTTCATGAACACTCATGCACACCCACACACAGATACACACAGATGCTGGAAGAAATGAGAGAACTTTAAAAAACGACTCAAACATGTGCCACACCTAGAGAGAGGCATGTGAAATGTGGATCCAGAGGACAATACCCACTGTTGTGGTGACAGGAGGCACTTCAGCCACTGTACCACTAACTGCTCCATGGTCCATCCCATTACCCTGAAAGACAGTGAATTGTTTCTAGAAAGCAGTACAACTGGCAAAGATAGAATATGTATATAAAACCACAAAATACATTAAGTGAATCCTTATGTTTAAAGAAGGAAGTAGCACACACTTTTTTATTTAAAAAAATGTATTTTGTATCTTGATCTAATAAATTTGTTGATCACTTTGCACAATATACTTGGAATCATTGATATGACAATGAAAATTGACTGATGAAACAGGGGAGTTTATGTTTTTAGCATTATATTTACCTTTTGGGCAAGAATTTGGAAAGATTTGTGCATGAGCAAGGATACACACTCCCCCCACTACCCTCTCTCTCACACATACACAGTCATTCTCAGGTGTTGCATTTCCTTCTCACTCTAGTATCTCTCTTAATAATTCAATAACAGTGAGTCAGCTCACTAACCCTTATCCAAAGGCATGTGCCTAAGTACAATAAAGGTCAAGTTTCTGTCACTGACTCTCTTACATGTGCATAAACACAGAGGGAGTGGTTGTAAGAAAGAAATGTTAAACCAAAGCACATCGTGCATTCTCAAATAATTTTATAAAGAAAAGGTAATTAAGATTTGACATTAAAGGCTTATCAATAATTTGGGCTTTGTTGAACAAGTATTTACCCCACAGCAGCCAGATTCTATGCCAGAAAGGGATCATTTCTAGTGCAGAAAACAAAGTGAAGTTGCTAGATTATATAATGCATTGTAAAGTTCTGCAGGAAATACCACCAGACAGTTGGCGTTCCACTGTCTTTGTGGTATGATAAGCATTATGGCGTTTGCTGGTCCTAAGAGTGTTGCCAACTATGTCGAGAGTCGGCCAGAGGACAGATACAATGCCTGTTTCGACAGAGCTGCCATCGACCGGCATCAGAGGTTCCTACCAATGCAGCGAAGGGAGTTATTATGTTTCTTGAAAAGAAAGCACTGTCGCAGCTCATAGGCAAACGTTTTATCCATTGTTGGAGAACAGCTATGGATTTTGCACGCTGGGGAAACATTCACTAATTCGGTTAGTCTTGAAAATGCTCTGTGCAGTTGTAATGGCAAAAGTAAGTTTCTAGCTAACAAAAGTATTTTGTGTACAAAATATTCAGGTCTGTCTGAACATGAGGTCATGTGTTTTCTAAATATCACACTTTAACAAAGTGAACAGAAGGCCATAAGTTTGTCTCTGTTTCTTTTTGTTTCTTCTTTTTAAATTCCCCCATCCACCATCTGTGTCTTGCACGAACTTTAGACCATTCCAAGAAGTGCATACTCCGGTTTCTTTAATGTGGTGTGAAATTACCCAGCCCACAAAGCCTGGAAGGTCTGCAAATATTTGACCTGGGCTGTTCTTCCAGCATGTGTGCAGATGCCCTA
The DNA here is from genome assembly GCA_004794325.1 of Pomacea maculata. Taxonomy (NCBI): domain Eukaryota; kingdom Metazoa; phylum Mollusca; class Gastropoda; order Architaenioglossa; family Ampullariidae; genus Pomacea; species Pomacea maculata. Next base: position 539,656 of record SRHC01003511.1, on the reverse strand, counting down.
TTTCGCTTTTTGGTTTGGGAAGCGTTCCCCTTCAAAAGGAGCCCACCATTTTCCAACGTGAAAGCGTCTGTGTGTGGTTGAGACAATGCCAGACCAGAAGAGATAGCCGTCTGTCGACACAGCCACTGCCGTCCAGTAGCTCCTGAAGGAGAAAGTGATTTAATGCCAGAGCTGAGTACAGGCAGAAGGAGGGGTTTGCCCGGCTTGAGCCGGCAACGAGAGCCAGGAAATCATTTCCACTTTCCATCGATTTGCAGTCTTTCTTGACCACCATTCGCATTCCAGAGTAGGGGCCGAGGCAGTTCTCACATTGTGTATTGACATTTCTTCCGAGACCAGTTCATTGCATCATTACTTGGCCACCTTTCAGTATTGTACCATTGCAGAGGGTTTTATGACGACAGGTGAGAATGTGGTGATTGAAAAAAAGTACTATTTCAAAGTCATCAAAATGCCACCTGCAGAACTTGACATTTCTGTCCGTTTTTAAAACGCCCTCGCCTTAGCTCTGTTCCTCCTTGTCAGTTAAAGCTATAGGGTTTATCGTCATACCTAGCATTGTTTAAAGATTCGGTTTCGTCTTTGGAATGGCGTCCGCTGAAATGATACAACTTTCCACAGGTTTTGACCACGTAGATGCTACCCCATACATGCGTGCCGAGAAGGCTGATCACTGGCAAGCCTGCCTCTCTAGAAGTTCTGTCAGTGGCTGAAGTGTGCAGCTCTACATTGCATGCAGATCGGTTATTTTGAGATGTGCAGCTTCTGATTATAGCTGTCTTATTGATTTTGTTGATTTTTTTAAAAAATTAGCCTTTGTTAATTAAGCCCTGTACCATTGACAGGCTTGATGAGCATGCGTCAGGGTTTTAGGGTTCAGCTTGTAAAAATTGTCTGACAGGGACCTGCTGGCGGTAGCCACTGGTTTTCTTCTAGCAGAACAAATAAAATAGAAAAGAATGAAACAGTGGCTTTCTCCGCCGTGGATTTGCGGGAGAGAGAGAACGGCTGGATTTTTGAGTTGACAGTTTCTATTTTGAATAGCCCAGAAGAAGATGATTTTATTTCAGCTTTGTAAATATTGGTGCAGAAAATCCTTTAAGCGGAGAGAGCAGCAGAAAGCAACTTAGCAACAGTCTGCCCCTCGCCCATCAAAGCTTTCGTCTTGCTGGTCGATCCTGGGAGCTTCTCACTGAACATTTCCAAATGCATCTTTCAGATCATACATCCGGCTTGTCGTTTGCACAGGTGCCACTATTCCATATTTGTGCAATTTCTGCGCGCAGCTTCATTACCAATGGGCAAGCACTGGAGCGGAGAGAGACTCATGCGTGGGGGTTGGGGGAGGAGGGCAGCGAGAGTTGTATTCGTTCTGGAACAGCAGAGTTGCGCAAGGTGGTGCTGTCTTCCACAGTGTGGTCAGCTCGGTGTGTCTCGGGTGGGTGAGGCAGAACTGGTCGTCAAGGTTGGCATAGTGTATCGTCAGGCACCGGTACTGTAACCATAACCCCTCCTCTGATGTACTGTTAAACGTTGATGTTTATTCTTGGAACGATGTAGATTATTTCGGGATTTGATTAATTTTCATCCTTTTTAGGAGAGGTGGACACAGTGCTGAAAGTGATAGAAAGGCAACTGCACGCCATGCATGTCTAATAGCTTCTTCTACCTCTATCCGAAGAGGATGGGAAAACTAGAATTGCTTTACATTGTCGCGTCCTAGCCTGCACAGACATGCTCACTAAAATGCACTAGAGGGAACAGCTTGAGGATGGGGCATCGCAGGATATGGGTATTATAATCGATTTTTGTCCTCACAAAAAGCAGTAAGGAGTGTTTTCCTTTCTATTCTCAAACATACATATAAACATACACATAGCCCTCAACCCCTCCCCAGCATACAAAACGAAATTCACATTCACATTTTAATTTGTCTTTATCTTCAAACCAGGATTCTTTTTCTTAGAAGCCTCTGATGTGCGAACGCGTATATTAAATCGATTCTAATCCTGACATTAAATGAGTTCGTGTAACGTAAGCCTGTTTAAACTGCGCTGGGTAATTGAGGCATGCAAAGTATTGTGGGCTTATCAACTCATCGTGTCTTACAACTAAAGATGCACATCATCTACTGCGTGCCTGTCTCTATAAGACGCTAACTTGCACTTCGAAAGTACAATGCAACGATGTAAAAGATAACAGGACACAGACATACTCCTAGCTCCATGCTGGCCGCAGCTGGTGGTCGAGAAGAGGGAGTCATGAGACACAAGAGAGAAGAGTGGTCAGCGTGAGCGCGTGCAAGGATAAGGCATCCAACAGTATCCTCCTCCTGCTCCTGGCGTCTGACACAGACAATGTCCTTCTGCAAATAAAATAGACAGCAGTAATTTGATTTGAATAAATCGACGGTTGCGTGTGTTCGACTTTCTTTCAGGCACCACTCTCCGTTGTCAGTCTTTCTTATTATCCATCCATTTGTTTGTCCGTCAGTCTGTTTTATTTGAGAGAGGGGGAAGGGCGTGGTTGAAGATTTTACGTTGGTTTGTTTTATGGAGGGGACAGTGACAAGGACATGTACGGCAGGCAGCTTTGTTCCAATCCCAGAATTTTCCTGACGTGGGCGGAGGAAAGACAAGGGCATTTTGCACTGCATCAGGAGCGGGCCTATTGATTTGTAGGTCCGGTGACGGGGGCCCGTGCACTGCTCACAGTGCGTTCACTTCTCCAGAGAGCGGGAACGGCGGGCACAACCGCGTGCGATAACGCTGGCGTCATCTGCACGAGAGCTGAGGGCATGCAACTCTTCTGTTAAAAAAATACCACCAACGTGTTTTTAAAGCAGTTAATCGAAGGCTCACCCTGCGACACAACTGCGAGGCGAAAACCAAAACATGTAGAACCCTTGGGGGGCGTGTTAGAGACTCCCGGAGAATCTGCTCCAGTAACGGAATGAGCGACAAGGACAAAGCCGGCTCAAATTCACTTACAGAATGAAGAAGTGATGGATTTGGCAGCCCATTTGTTCAGATGAATGTTAGAAGCTTGTTTGGCGCTCGGTTGTATTGAGCAATGAATAATGATCGCTTGCTTCGTTCCCCCATCCCACCTTTTTCAGTCTTGGCACAATTGTCACGTGAATTAATAATCCTTTAGTTTAATGATAGGGTAGTGATGCAGTCGCTTGCCCGCACGTGCTTATGTGTGTGTGAGAGCATTGAATATGTTTGTGTGAGTGTGCGCGTGCGCTTTGTTTTGCTAAAGACGGTCACAGATTCCCATCCAATCCCGCAGCTGTTAGGGTCTCTGTAGCTGGCTTTGCCTGGAAGTGCTGGTATTTTGTCTTGTATATCTTCCACTCAAGCGTGAGCTTAGGTTTAACAAGCACACTACCCCTAGCAGGAAGTCAAGAACAGACCCGGACCATGTCCTGTGACCGTTGAAAGCCCAACGTTAAACCTTAGAGGGACAGGTCTGGTCTGTTGCTCCTCTATTGATCTCTTTGAGACTTGTCCAGTGCGCGAGTATTGGTGTGGAAATCCTTGACATCACACCATGAACTCAATCTTCTTCACCTTTTGGGGGTAAACTGCAAGTGCACGTCAGCATGAAACTTGCTTATTCAAAGTAGCGGACAGCAGGAAGGCATCAGGTCTTGTGTAAGAAAATCGAAATGCCCGCTGACTGGGACTTCCCTATGATCTGGCCCAGGAAGAGCGCCCCTTGGCGCGTTAACAAAACGTGTCTGGTCCCGGTACCCGTCCAGCATTTAAATTGCAGTTGACTGCGGGAAGAAACTAGAATGAAGATGATTTGACGGGGTGGATGGTTAAAACATGATAACATCCTGAGCAAACTGAATACTTTGTAATTATGCAGAACATTTTGGAATGCCAGTTTCTTTACAAGAGCTATGAACAGAATAGTTTCCAAGAGCAGGTCGTACACCCCTGACAAACATTCATCACCTGTTCATCTAAATGCATCTGGTTTACTTTTGGTTGGAAGTACTTTTGTAGAACCACGCGCCCGCTTTTAGGGTTAATGTACGAATTTGTCCTAAGGCAGTCGCTAGCTTACAGCATCATTTCCTGAGCAAACTGCTGCAGGCTCGCTCCTTGTTGGACGCAAAATGTTTACTTTATTCCAAATATCATTCCCTTTGCATTGCAGGTGTGAAATTAACTCGGGCAATCAATCTCTCTTTTTCTGTCATCTTTGTTGTAGGAACGTGCAGCTCTGTGGTGCCTAACCCTTGCAAGCAGACGTGCCATGACATCACGGGAGGCGGCTTCATTTGCGACTGTGACGAGGGCTGGAAGCTGGACAAGCGAAACGGTCGCGACTGCATTGGTTAGTGTAGCTTTCCGTGTGTTGGTTAATCTGGTTTATCATGTGATGGTTAGCCAAGGTTTATTAGATTCAGATCGGTGGTCTTGTGAGATCCACATGCATTTGTTGCATTGTGTTTTACAAATTTTCTTTCTGTCCACCAAGACCAGTCTTTTCCGGCTATAAAATTTGATGAGCTTTCAGACCGTTTTATTTATTTATTTTTTTTTTTGAAGACATTGTTACTGGGGTTATCGACCACTTGCAGTAAAAATACTCATCAATGTACACGGTTTAATATCGCGATCTAGATCCTTGATGTCAGAAAGCTGCTTTCATTATAAGTGCCATAACATTATCGGGACCTGGATCTTTGATGTCAAGAAAGTTCTTTAATCGTGTAATTTTATGTAAGTAAAACTTTCACTGACATTTGATAACGGGCAACAACGCAATGGTAGTCTGGTCTATGTGTTTATGAACCTGGCCTCTGCTGTCCGGGTTACCACAGATAGGATGTGGGGTGGCATGCTGTAGCTCACTGGTATGACACGTGACGGTCACACTTGTTTACAGAACCTTCCATCTCACACGAAGCCTTCTCAAAACACCGATTCACGTAGCACAAGCAGTTGTAGTTTGCGGATTTTTGTTTTAAAAAGAAAATACCAAATGCATGTGTTCTAGCTCAGTAACAGAGCGCAGGAGAGGGTTTGAGGGCTACTTGGGGGCAACACGTGTGGGTACTTTATAAAGCAGTATTGTAGTCACTGGATCACGTGTTGCCATGATGGGAGATTGCAGCGCTGGATACAAGAGCAAGCAACTTTTCTGTTCCAAATTTTAGCTGAATTTGTTTAAAAATGATATTATTTCCAGAAATGTGAGTGAATAGAAAGAACGCTCCCGTCTGGAGATAAAAACGCCATGTTGAGAGGCAAAAACCTTGACGTCTAGTGCATTGTCTAGAATACTCAAGATGCTAGTTGCTTGCTCGGCACCAGTCACTGTCTGTATGCTTTTTTTTTAAAATGTCAGTTGCTTTTGTTTTGATTTTTAGTCTGGGAGCAGTTCACTGATATTTTGGGAAATGCTATCTTATACGAAGTGTCACTGTTGTAGGCGTTCATCTTCCGCGCAATGAGCTAGCCATGCAACTCTTAAGTTCTTGAGGTCTAATTTTTTATGTGCACAAGAAGAATTCATTAGTGTGCAGCGTCATTTGCAAATCACATCTCAATTAGGTTCTTCTTTATTTCACACACACACCCCTCGACATCTAGCCTGACCTCTACACTCTCCTTACCTCCCTTACCCTCACGTTTTGCAATCTCTGGAAACAGGAGCGCGCGAGGTGAGACAAGGAACAGGTCCACACATGCCAACAATGCATGCGTGTCCTTCGACTTGCTTCGTCTGGGGATGGGACAGTCAAGCTACATCCATTCTCCCTCCCCTTTTCCGCTACTGTTCCCTAATCCAGAGCAATGTGTAATTATTCCCTGTTGTCTAGAACTTAAAGTACGGTTTTTTTGTGTGGGTGTGTGTTTTGGGGAAATGGGTGAAATCCAGAAGGGTAGAGCTGTGCGTCATCACAGACGGTGACGCCGCGGTCTCTGCCTATAAAAGGTGTTTCAGTGGAGGTGACTAGACGCCACTATTGATGCGCCGAGCGGCGCGAGAGGAGAGTAGGAGCGGCGGTAGTGAGGTGTGGCAGTGCCAGCAACAATAGACCGCAGCTAAGCATTATTACCTTGGTGAGAACTGTGTCACTGCGGAGGGCTGCAGCTAGTAATGGTCATGGAACCTGATCACAAGGATAGCCAGGCTATTTACTTGGAAGTTGCAAATTGTGAAGAGAGAGATGTTTCCTGCAGTAGCTGCCAGCTCAAGATCAGCTTGCATCATAAAGCTATTTTGAATACTGTCAAGGGCCTCCTGAACATATCCTCCCGCATACTGGTTGTGCTGGATAAATTTCACGAAAATTCAGCAACAGTTGCGCAAACATGTATCTAGTTTTGGCTTCTCCGGGTCCCTCAGATGAAAGAATAAACAGTTCTAGACAATCCTGGACAGAGGCACCGTCCTTATATGAGGTACACATATAACCAAAGATAGCTTTTAACTCATATGTTAACGACGATCGCATAAAAATTGTAGAATAAAATCACATCACATTCCACAGTACGTGTCTGAAGATTGCCACATGAACATTGTTATGTCAGTGAGGACTAAGGACAGGACACACGATTGATGCAAAGCTATTTTTCGATATTCTATTTCGATACATGTTTACATCTGTGGGATCCACTTCTATTTTCGACAAATGACCTAGGTTTTCTTACCCTCCATATGATAGCTGGCGCAGGTGTTAAAACAAGAGGGATGGTGGATGGGCAAGTAAGTAGTACAGAGAAGAAAGTTAATATTCTCTTGTGTATTTTATTCGTTCGGCTAGAACTGATACTCCTCGAGAGTATTATATTTGGTGCTAGAAACGAAAATTAATCTGGTTGTTGTGAGCTGAAGCATCAGGACAAACAAGAACAAAAATCCCATAAAGATTGAAAGAATTGTTCTTTAAAAAAAAGCGAAAAGTAGTAATTGAAAATAAAGATCGTTCTTCAGTTTTCGCTTAGTTCATCAAGTAGCATTTACATTTTTTTTTAAAGGAGGTCTCTGTTTTAGAATGCGAGAAGAAATGTGTCGCAAAAGCTAACGATTCAGATTTTGTTTCTAGACTGTAATCATTGCGACATTCGTCTGCAACCGCTAGTAATTGAGCACAGAAATGTCAAAGATTCTACCCGAGATTACAGCTTAGACATTTATACATCTGGAGATACTTTTCCCCCCATTTTCGCTACCTTTTTAGGTGGAAACAACGGTTTTTTTCTAGTGTATCTGACGTTTAAAAAAAAAAGCAGCTGACAAACGGAGAAAAGCCAAAGTATCGATGACAGTCTCCTAGGATGAGTTGGACAAGTAACAGGCGCCGCTCTGTTCCGGTTTTGTTGTCTTCCGATTGCAAGCGGCGACAACGACGCGAGAGATGAAGCCGCAAACGACTAGCATTGCGACAAGCCATCGCTTAGTACGCATGTGCAACGGGAGCATGGATTTCCCTCCCCATCTTCCTCACTACCACCAACCCAAGTGCTCAGCACCGGCGCCTGGTTAGCCTGGGTGTCTGGTCCCCGGATAAGGACAGAATGGCACTTCCGTGTACCACACAAGGGCCAATTGGGCGCACTTGGCCAGGGCTGGCGGCCCCGCCTTCGGTACAAAATACGCTGTCAGACTGTCTGGTGGACGGGATGTGCGTTGAATAGCTGAGGATGTAGAACCCTCAAAACGATTTTCCTGTCTTCTTATTTTCAATAGGGAGAGTAGCAAGCGTGACAAGACGTCGCTAAACATTTTTTTGTTGAGAGAGGGGAGGAGTAGCTGTGATCTGGCTGTCGTGAGCAATTTGGCACTTACTGCATCCATTATTGCACATGTATCTGTCAATTTTCTTCTGGAACATTAATTTCGAGGTTGCACACAACAGACTAAAAATATTTTTAAATTTGTATTTTTTTTCAGGAACTCATGTTAAAAAAGTACTTGATCGGGTTTGAGTTTGAACAAGATGTAAAGAGATGACGCTTACATGTAGATGCGTGCGGGAGAGAGAGAAAGTTATTACCGTATCGACTATCAATACTTCGAGACAAGCTGAGCAAGCACGAGCCATTTGCTGACTTTGACAAAGCGATCGGGTCCAGCTGGCCAGTCTGAAGTCTGTGAAAAAAAACGATAATTGTAATTCTGTGCTTAACAGCTATTGACCAACAACACATGGAAACGGGCACGCATTCAGAAAGGCGGGGTTGGGGAAGGTGAGAGAGAAGTGGTGGGGGTGGCTGTGGGTAGGGGAAAAATCGTTTTCCAACCTTTAGCATTGTTGTCAGTTATATTTCTTCCAGACCCTTTCCTGTAAATCTTTGGCTGCAACGTGATATTGACCAGGCATAAATATGACGCCATGATTCTAGCGGGAAATCATTTCCTCCCATCGCAACATTGTGCCGAGTGTAACAGTCCCAAACATGTTAACTCTGGTCGCTAAGGTGAGAGGAACATGGTGTGGGATACACAGACGGTGTGAGACTACAACACTAGACCTTCCAGAAGTAGTCATCGCGTCCTTCTGTCATCTTGATTATCCGTCGCTGGTCATTCGCTGCTGCTTGCAGCCATGTCACCATTTCTTATTTTAGCAAGTTTAAGATGAAGGGTTAGTGTTCCTTGATGGTAGAGATGTGGAAGAAGGTGGTGGTGGTGGTGGGTCTAAAAACAATGTCTCCTTGAGACATTTTCTGTAAAGTATTTTCGAGCAGTTAAAATTAATTATATACTGATTTCAGTATACTGTAGATTAACAGTGTTTGGAAATATCGCGCAGTGTCAAAATGCACGAAGTACATGGAAGTTAAAGAAAAAAAAAGTACTTCCTCCACTTTCCACAAAAAAGCTGTGCCACGCATTTCAGCTTAAAGACTAATGTGTAATCCAATTTCTCAAGGAGCAACACTCATTCTGATCAATAGGCGTATGATCTTATCTAGAGTGCACTGTCGAATCTCCAAGAAGAAATGGAGAGGGAGAAGGAGCGAGAGAGCGAAAGAGTAACTGTGTCTCAGATTATTGCACTGATCTGTCTTGTCTCTAGGCTTCGGTAGAAAGCAGGCGGTGATTCGGTCAATTTTTGGTTCCCCTCTCCTGCCCTACTTTCGAGTGCTTATTATTTTTTAGTAGTAGTAGTAGTATTAACCCCTCCGTTGCTATTACATTTCATCATTTCATCTTCCGTTACTATTTTTCCTCCTTCATTTCCTTGACTGTTGTATTTCCGTATTCCATTCATGGTGTATTCTCTTGTGTTCCCTCATCTTGGCGTAATCACAGCCATTTCTGTGGCTCTTCTTTACAGTTCAGTTCATCCGCTTGTGTCTGACAACATATTACTATTATTCAAGTAAAAGTTATTGTTGTTATGAAAACATCCTTTATATGATTTCTTATTTGTTGGATTTCTTACTTCAGATTTTTGTTTTGTTTTGTGCTGTTTCGGGTGGGTCTTTTCTGACATTAATATATCTTCTAGAAAACTAAACATTTGCTCCAGCAGACACTCTCCGAGATTGCATGACATAACTCAGACGAGGACAACTTGGTCTGAGACAAGCTGGAGCTGGAAAGCTGGAAACTCAAACACCGGAAATGGGTGGCCATCAAAGAGCCCCGGGCTTAGCTTGTGCCTAAAGTTTTGACTTGCAGGCTGCTTCCAGAAATCGCATGAGAGTGAATCACGAAGATTTGAACAGCTAGTTTGATGTTGTTTAACCTATTGATTCCTGAAGTCGTGTTCCCTCCCTCCCCCCCTTTTTTACGCCGTAAACAGCAGCATCGAGAAGCTGATTCTCTTACAACCTTTAACTCTAAACGTCTCTTAAAAACAGAGACTTTACTGCCACCCTGTCCCGACCATGAGCATGCCTAACCTGTGTCTGTATTTACTTCGTGTGTGGGCGGGTATTTCTCTTGTGGAAGTGAGCGTGTCTGTTCAATGTGAATATGGGTGCATGGTTGGCGATCTCAGTTTATTTCATTTTATCATTTCTTTAAAGCACTTTGAGAAAATCGTTGGAAAAGCGCCATAATAATGTTCATTATTATTATTCCCGAAGAGCACAGAGAAATACTGATATTTTCCTGTCGAGATCCTGGAAGGCTCACATTATTTTTATTTTGTCTCCTTCAGTTGACCCCGAGTACAAAACTCCGGTTCCAGCGTCTCAGCCAGTGGAACTGACCAACCATGGCTACGTCATCAGGAATAACGATGACGGTGCGGACGGCAGTGCAAACCTCTCCGAGCAGAAGGGGGAGAAAATTCCGCCTGGCGGTAGCAGAGGGGCGGACAACTTGCGACTGAGTGGCAGACGCCCTCCGACCCCGGTGGAACTTGGCGGCGATAACGACATGGACGACTTCTCCATCCATTCTATCGACGTGAAAGCCGGCCTGCAGCCGCCGCAGGTAGTGCTAGCCACCGAGGCAGTCAGTTCGAAATGAGCGACGCCAATCACCCTTGTTCATCCTTTCCTTCCTCCGTCACGTTCTTTCTCTGTAGCTTTTTTAGCGCCTTCTTGTGCCAAAGTGTTGCAGACGCACTCAAATGCGGATCTGCGGTAAGTAATTATGGGGTTAGCCAGAGCACAAAAAAGTAGTTTCTGGCAAATAACACGATCTGAATGGCTCCTTTAACATTTATTTCTCTTTCTTTCTCTCTCTTTATCACTCTTTGGTCTGCTGCTGTTAGCTCAGTGTGTGGTTTTGTTTCGTCTATTCCGCACAGTGAATTAGAATAGTATACGTATTTTGAGAAGACCTCTTGTTAAAATTTGTGTTTTTCGTTTGCTGATTACCAATTAGCCACGAAGATTGCTGTTGCTGCCGGGTGGGGGTAGTTGAGGGGTGGAGGAATGTTGGACATGACGTAGCCAGCTATGGCCCAGCCCCGCTCATGTGAAGGATCTTGTGCTTTGTCTTCTCCTCTCCAGGGCCTGTATCGGGTGGCTGAGGGGGGCGGAGATGAGCCCGACGATGAAGACGAGTTGTCCAGTAACGCACTGGACGATAACGGCCCCGCGTTTTTGAAGCTGGACGAGACTTCCCACAAAGAGCAGCAGCGCCCTCTGCAGTGCATCGGCATCCACTGCCAGAACAATGGCACATGCGTGGTGGAGGACGCCTACGCGCGCTGCGACTGTCCTTTCGGCACCACGGGCAGCTACTGTGAACACTGTGAGTAGTTCATTGACGCCGCTTCACGTTATCCCCTGTCTTTACTCCGGTCTTTAGCCCTTTTACCACCATCACCATCGCCAGTGATGACCTCATCTTCATTCTTGGTATCATTATCGTTTCAATTTTCTCATCCTTTTACATCTCCATCACCTCATCCATCTGGTTTTTTTTTTTTTCTCTCTACTCACTCTTTTTGATCCCCTCTGTCTGTCTCTCTCTCACACACACAATTCCCGAAAAGATGCATTAAAAACAAAGCTTAATTGCTTTGCGATAGGTAGCCTCACTGTGCAGTAATCGAGTGGAGTGTAGTTGGGCTGCTTAAAACACCCACCAAGGCAGCATGCGTGCACAGTAAATGCATAATCTCGCGAAACCGAGGCCAGCAACTCGAGAATGAATGGTGCCTGCGGCTCGTTAATCACGTACGGTTCATTAGCGTGACAACAGCTTAAACACATTCTCCATACCCCCCGGCAGAGCAGTTTGGCGCAACTGCAGCATGCTGGCCTTCTGTACACACAATACCGGCCCTACAGGACAGCAAAACCCAGCGCAACGGCGCCATCGACGAATAAAAGAGATGCTAGGCTTCTCACATCCGTGATACTATGGCAGCGCCGTTCCTGAGCAGCTCAGGCCGCTGTCAAACAAGCGCTCATTGTGGAATCTGAAGTCAGCAGGGAGCTGAAGGCGAAAATAAAACAAAAATGTCAAGGTGTTCTTTTGATTGATTACTCAGGAGGATGACAGTATTCGTGAAAGCCCTGGCAGGCTTTTAATGTGTGAGAGTCGAGAGCACGCAACTTTCGCGAGGCTAGACTCCCGCTCTGGCCTGGCGTCTGTGGCCGCGTTTGAAGCAACTGTTCTCGACTGCGCTGCTGCCGTAACTGTATTTTCTCCCAGGTTCATTTGCATCATTGAGCAGCACTTGCAGCCTCAACTCGTTAATATCAAGTGTCTTTTTTTCACTTTTCGATGAAACCGTCAGGCGGGATGCAATCCGCCTTCGTGTCTGCTTTCTTTAAAGCTGATAAACCTCAAAGCACGATCTCAGATCGACATCTCCACTTCGGGTTTCTAATGGGCATTCGTTAAAGCTGATGAATTTCAAAGCGCGATCTCAGATCGACCTTCTCCAGTTTAGTTTTCTAATGGGCCTATCCTTTATGGTTCACCCTGCTATCTGCCTGCTGACACTTCATGTAGCATGTGAGCTATATGGGCCTGAAAGATCGTAAATCTGTTAAAAAAATAATGCATTTTACAAACCTTATTTATGCGAGTTTTATTAAACATTATCCTTTTTCGCTTTATTATAATTTTATAATGATTTTTCCATCTGTCTATGTATCTGTTTTATTTTAAAGCTTTACTCGCCTTGTGTTAATTTTACACAAGTTTGCATTGCAAATACTGCTGTCCTATTTGAATTAATAGAAGAAGCGAAAAGATTTTTACAGAATTCTTTTGCAAGTTTTTTTTTCCCCTTCGCTCTAGCCAGTCAGATCGCGTGGAGAAGAATAGTCATTGTAGATGACAGGTTAGCAGCGTGCGAGTTCAGCTTTTGCAGACCTCTTTCTAGGTTTGGGGATATCCGCGAACCAGGGATAAAATGGGTTTGCCGCCGCAAAGATCATCAGATGAAGAACCAGCCAAAAAACAAAAAAAAAAAAAAAAGAGAAAAAATTAGGTTTTCAGAAATGAAGAGGTTTATAAACGGATTGCAAACATTGGCTCGAGGTACATTCGAAGACAAGGAGTATTGAACATTCAGCGAGCTCTCATCACCCTTGCCCTTAGCGGAAACCGCTATCAACTGCCTCGTCCTTCGTGTCTCCCCTATGACCACGCTGACCACGTTGGATTAACTCGCTAGGCGCAAGAGAGTCGCGAACTTTGATGACTGAGGTGTCGGTATACCTCCCCCCTTCCCGCTCCCGTACCCTTACCCTTCCGAAATACTGAGAAGGAAAATGTGCATTAGAGACCGATTTTATGCTTATTTGCTTATGAACCGAGCGGCGACCGTTTGCAGTAATGTTTTGCGCCATTGCTGTAATTTTAGTGGCAATGTACCCATATAAAAGACTTACGGTGACGTGCTAGCTGCTGTGTAATGTCTTGTCTGCTTTATACACCAACACACACAACCCTTTTTGCCTTTATATCCATCCTGGTTTTTTTGTAACCTCTCTTTCTCCCTCCTTTCTTTTAAAGAGAACAATTTTTTATACATTGGTGTCGTTGTAGGATACTTTTCTTGCGACAAGACACTTTTGAGATTTAAAAAATAGTGCCTAGAGCCACAGAGTTTGTCAGATTTTTTAAAGCAGTGCAAAATTTATCGCAGTTTTCTCACGTTGTCTCTAGCGATTGACGTCCGATTTCCCAAGTTCCGAGGAACAGGATACCTGGGGCTGCCGGTGCTTCGAGACGGCTACAAAGAGTTTGCTGTGGCAGTGGAATTCCGCCCGGAGGCCAAGAATGGCTTGCTGCTGTTCAGCGCCGAGTTCCAGGACGCTCGCAAGGATTTCTTCTCCATCGCTCTCGTCAGCGGCTTTATCGAGTTTCGGTAAGTGTGAGGTGAGACCACTGGCTAAGCCCGCAACCTCCTGGGGGTTAGTGGCACTTGTCGCGGCAGCTGCCAGTCTTCCTAACCACATTTGTCTTGGTCTTTCATGCAGCAGCCACGACGGTTGGCGCGTGGCCTACGATGTGGCAGAGTGAATGTTTCATTTGTCGCGATTCTCCCGCCTACACCCAAGTCACGGAGGTGACGCACACCTACCTACCCCTCCACCCTCCACGCCCGTTTCCCTAGAGAAGAAGCGTGTCATCTGCGACAGCCTCTGCTTCTTCAGCTAGTGTCACGGAAGCAGACGGTCGTTTTCAAGTGTCGTCCCACTTGTAATTTTTTTTCTGTCATACTTCCATTTTTCTCGCAAACAAGGAGTGTCAATTCTTGGAGAGGACCAATCGATGTTGGGGCCAAATGACAGTGCGAAAGCAAGGGAACACGGCCTTACTCTTTGACGCTGAAATGGTTGAATTGGATGAAATGGGTGAAGTGGATTCTCTCCAGCCGCTCTCGTGAGGGACTGTGTTTGAGACTGCGTGCGCTGCCAGAATACAAATCTACTGAGATAATTGGCACGAGTGATGGATAATGCTAGCGGCGTCTCGTTTAGTCCTCCCATGAACACGAGGCAGCGAGTGAAACCCTTTTCTTTTCCCCTGACCTGGACATATGAGAAGGCGGACTCTAGTCCTGTCATGCGTTAGCAAAAGGAGAGAGAGAGAAGCAAGAAATGAAGCCCAGACACTATCGAAGCAACTGACAACATATATTATATGCAGCATAGATAGTTCGATAGACAAGATAATTTGAAGCCATCTATGGTTGGTCAGGAAACACCATCTGCGCATAGATGCGTCCAGGTCATTAAAGTCACCAAACTGTAACGAGATCGGAGCTCGGCGAGACCACAAGATTGAAAACCAGGCAGCATTTCCAGTCCCTCAGTGTTGGCGCACCCTAGTCGGCCGTCTTCGGTCGGCGGCCAGCGCACGGGGACTTGCCTCTCATCGCCACCGAAGTCGTGACGACCAACGTCGGGCGTAGAATGTCACGTGACCATAAAGTATTAATGGTCTCTGGGGAAATCGAGCACGAGTGGCTTGTAGATGATGCTGGACCAATGTGCGTGCGTGTGTGTAAGGGGGTGGTGGAAGAAGGAATGGAGGAGGAAGCGAGTTTGACGGTTGATTCTGCGAGCTGCGCACGGGTGCGTTGCTAACTAAAACAAGCGCGAGTTAATGAGGCTAGGGCCACGTGGCCTGGCCTTTGCGGTTTGCGCTCTCCAGTGTTACGATCTCATCTTGCTTTCGAGACGACCTTTTGTGAACACACAATGCAAAGGAGATGATTCCAGATTAAAGATGATCAGTGATCATTAGTGAAGCCAAATGTATTATCAGTCGATAATTGTAATTCAGACATGGTTATGTGTATCACTTGCGCCATTAGGCTTCCTAGTTTAATAACAGTGACACAGATGTTCCTGTGTCTAACAGTCTTGAGGGGACCACGTCTCTGCAGTTTTGTTTTTTTTGCTTTAATTTCTTGTGATTTTTGTGTCATTGTTTTGACCTATACGTATTAAGGGTGTCCTCAACATTGTGCAGCCTGTGGCCCTTTTTTTTTCATCTACTGATTTCGACCTTCTTCTGCCAGTCTTCCTTTACTAACACTATGATGACAGTTTCTTCGTTTGTACAAGTTCTCACTGCGATAAAGTTTTTATCATCGCCAAACATTATATGTTTGAACATTTTAATAGAATTTCTCTCTGGTGAAATGTAATCATGTGGATACCAGCAATCTCCTTCATTCATCATTAGCGGCCCGGTGGCGCAACGGTTAGCGCCTGTCACCAATACACTGAAGGTTAGCTGCCCAGAGTTCATTTCTCGTCTCGGGCACGCTGTTCTTTCTCTGCACGTGGCATCTGTTTACAGGGCTGGCTGCTTGCCGTAATATAGCCTCAGTTGCTGGCACGGCGTAAAACACCATTGCCCCCCCCCCTCCTTCATTCATCTATTTTGTTTTTGACAAATGACTGGACGACCTGTAAAGTGTGGCCCATCAGCATCTTGGTCTAAGAACAGAATGTCATATTTAATACAACAATCGTGTCGTTCCATTAAGTTATTTATCGTGGGTGTCATTGTTTTTAAAGTGCTATGAGCTTGCCCGTAAGGCCGGGATATGGCGCTGGATAAATTGTTTATTATTATTACAATTAAATGATCATTGGCACGTGGCGGAAATGATCTGTTACGGCCTGAGTGGGTACAGTACAAGTTTGAAAAAGTCATCTCGAAAGAAAGTTGAGATCGTGACACAGAACTAGTGTGAGGAGCGAGGAGAAAGCGCGAGCTGCAGACATCGCGGGAAAATATTTATGTAGCGTCGGCATGTCTCTGCACGAAAGTTTATTTGATTGTGCACTCACTCAGTTTCGGCGCCATCTTGACCACGCTGCTCTTGCTAGCAAGATCTATTGGACCAGTGTTGCGAGAGGGCGGACGGACAATTATTCTCCCCCAACTCTCCCCCCACCCCAAATAAAAAAAATTGTTGAGTTGTGTGGGGTAGGTATGGGGGGTGAAAGTTTCCATTAGTGTACAACGGCTGCTGGTCGGGCGCACGAGATGGGTGGTAATTGCCTGTGCGTCGAGAGATCTCTATGGCGAATCCCTGGTGCTTGGGTAGATAGCGCCAAATGAAAAGGAAAGAAACGAATGGACATGCGGCGAGGTAGGGAGGGAGCAATGGGGAAGTTGACGGAGGGAGAGAGGATGAAGAGTAAGATGGTGTGTTGGAGGTGTGCAGGAGGGAGGAGACTCACCAGGGTAGCAGTAATTTCTCAAAGTTTGAGCACCATGTGGTGACGACGCGGAGCATTTGCATGCAAGGCGCGTGTGACAGACGCCGCCGCACTATGTGCCCGGGGGACAAGAGTGATGGCTATCTTTTACAGCGGCACATCGGGGACAGAGAAACTGTTCGCCTTTTAAGCTTAAAATGGTGATCCTTGTGTTTTAAATTTTAAAAGAAAATGCACTTTAGCCGAACAATCATTTGTCAACGGCACTTCGATATTCTTTTCAGTCATACTTTCATATGAACGAGTGTGTGTTGGTGTGTGTGTGTTTCTCGCGCGCGAAGGGAGGGAGTGGGGAGGACCGGATTGCTGGCTAAGCGCCACGTCATGCGGCTCTCTCAGCACTGAATGCGGAATCACGCTTTTACTTCCCTCATTAGGTGCATGGGGCTGCAGCGGAAATGGCTCTTTCTTGAAAATCCAACAAGTCCTCTCTCTCCCTACGCACCTGAAATTGAAACGGTTACAAATAGCCGATCCATGCTGTATTGACCACCTGATTGCAGTCGGCGGGGAGCGAGAGAAGACGGGGACGAAAAAGTAATTGACTTTTCCTGCAGCATTCTCGTCTCGAAGGCTGCTTACAGCTGTGGTCGGAAACGTTGGGATAGCCGGTGTCCCTGACAACTGGACTAGTGGTAACTTCAGTCCTATCGCCCACCCCCCTTTCCCAAGACTTTCCAAGCTTCTGATGCTTCTTTTGCTTCTTCGCTAGCATTCGCTGGGTGGTCAGACTGGTCGAAACTGGCAGAACAAAAGTCTGTTCGCAGATACGGCCAGAGGGCCAGACGGGGATCTGTGATCAGGCTGATAATGAGACGAAAAGGGTGACCGACTCAGTTTTTCACGTTTGTTGGCACGTGACTAAATGAGCGAAGTCACCTATGCTCACCGTGATCTACACGCGCTCTCTGTGTGGGTGAGATGGGGAGGGTGTTAGGGAAACTAGCTGTAAAAGCATCTGGAAAAAAAGCGCCTCGGCTGCAGAGGTTTACAAGCGACAGGCAAGCACTGTCATGTGAACGTTAAAAGGGCTATTTTTATCAAATAATATCAAAGACCATTAATCATGGTGATCAAGTCAGGAAGAGCGGCCCTTGCTTTAATGGCGAGCGGTTGCTAACATGTCTAACTGCTTAGGAACTTGACCAGGTAGGTATATCCAAAAGTGAGGAAGGACTCTTACATTTCGGCCAGTTTACGGGCAAGTTAAATGTTGATAAGTCATTCTCCGCATGGAGAGTGTGGCGCTAACCGTCAGCTGTCCCTGAGGTGATGTAGATTATCAACTGCCTATATTACCCGAGAGGTGGCGAAGCTTACCAACTGTCTGTGAGGCGATGTAGTTTACCATCTATCCATGAGGTGATGTCGTTTACCAGCTGCAAGGACGGGCGTTTGCAAGATGGCAGTGCTTCAGGCCTACTTAATGTTGTTCTTGCCTTCTCGAGCAGCGTTTGATTAGCTTGCTGCCATCGAACAGTTTTATGATGTATTATCGCGCCAGAGCGCCCATGCTCATAAAACGTGGTGCCTAGTTACCAGGTTGATAAGTCCGCGGCAGACAGCTTCAAGCACAAATTTCATGCTCAGCAGGCCATAACAGCCAGTACGTGATGTGTGTGTGCGCGCGCGCGTGCGTCTGGAATTAGGGGTACATGAAGTGGCGGGAAGTGGGGTAGATAATGCTCAGTGACAAAGCTTTCGTTGCGCAGGCCCCTGATGACGTCATTGGTCTTTGCCGATTTGCCGGCGCGAGCCATGCTGTGACAGATGAGAAATTGGGGAAACACCCTGGCGCACAGGGACTAGTCATGTCGGACGACAAGGAAAGCCAACCCTGGCATCTGGGGCACACGAAGGGAGGGTCAGTAATGGCTGAAATGTCGTAAAAGCAAAGGGCGCTTGAGGAAGAGTTGGGATGCAACAAAAAGAAAAGAAAAAAAAAAAAAAGCGGCAGTCAGGTGGCCGAGGCGGAAGTGGCGAGATGCGTGCGCAGACCACGTTGTGCGCATGCCCGACAGATCGGTCTCACTCGAGTGACGTGTCAATCTTGGGGGAGGGCGCAGCGACTGCGAGCGAAGTGATGTAATGGCGTGGAAACCTGCATCACACTCTGCGCATTAACCAGTGGCGTTTGTTCGCTGTCCCTAGGTCCCGATGGAGCAAAACAATTCAAAACTCTTGTGTTCGGCGATCGCAACCCAGCGAGCTTGTCTACAGACAGAAAACATCGCGTTTGAGACTCTACAGTGCTCCCAAATGCCAAAACATTTGTGTGTGGGGGGAAGGCAGAAAAAGGGCACGCAGCTTATCATGTGTAGAAATAATTGAGCTTTTTGCAAAGAATATCAATTTTGCGATAATAGGAGATAGGGTGGTATTTTTTTGTTTCTCTGACATAGTGGCATTTCTAGAATAGAGTCCGTCACTCGCGCACATAAGCTTCACAGCGCCGCGGAGCAAGTCCCCAGTAGGAGTATAATGTGTGTTGGAAGACCTCTGTCGCTTTTTCTATCGTTGTACTCCTCACATTTCTCTCTCTCTCGTGTGCGCGCACACAAATTTTTTTACACATCTTATTCGCGCGCGCACGCACACACAGACCTGACTCTCTCGCTCTCACACACACACCTGTCTCTCCCACACACGGGATGACGCTGTGACATTTTTGCCGTCTTGCTCAATGCTGTCTGGGACTGTATTGACACTTCCCCCCTGTATTGGCTGGCCGGTGAGTCAGCATGAAAACGGCAACATTAAAGGGCCCTCCCTGCCTCGGGCGCGAGAAAGATGCGTTCATCAAAGAAGACCGAGGGCGACTGTAATCAGTAGCCGTGCAGGGCTGCAGCAAGGGCCATGGGTCAGCCGTGCACGCCTATTTTCGGCACCTCTCTAACTCACAGCCCCAGTGTGATTGATGTCAGGTATAAAAGAACTGGAGATGGCCATAGAGCAGTGAGTGGGTCGAACAATGACGTATGTTCGCCCACACGCTCGGGGGCACGGGCAGGGATGTTGCCTGTGAAACTGAGGCTGAGCTACAGTTGGCTTAATCAGTGCGTGCATGGTGACTGTCCAGCGTGCAGGACTGACAGCAGCCAAAGCGTTTGCGAGCGCTCGAGGAACATTAATGAATGGTTAGCCTTTAATAACTGTCCAACAACAGAACAGAAGGGAATGAATACGTTGCAAAGAGTGCACACTGACAGACACAGGAGAGCCAAAGAGTATTGGCATACACATAGACACACAGAGAAATGATCAAACAGTGCTGACATTCAGACTGACAGATACAGAGGGTAACTAAAAGAGTATTGGCATGTACACTCGCAGACAAAGAGGACCAAACAGTGTTGCTCTGCACCGTCAAACCCTGACATTGGTATGAGAAGGAGGGCCGTATTAAAAGTCACACGTGAAAGAGATCAAAGCTGGTGGATTGGTTCATATTTTTGGGTGGGGGCTGAAAAATAAGGTTATGATTATTGTTTTCGTGATTATTGTGAGGATATAAAGTTAAAGATTCTTCTTTCATTGGCCTCTATGGGGTGATATAATAGAAAGCACACACACAGAGGAACACTAAGTTGGGTGGAGATGTTGGTACTGTATAAACTAGTGCCGAGCACAGCACGTGGTGAGCACGCGTGAGTGCGCACGACAGTTGCAGTGATTGCATCTTGAGAATGGGGTGCAGCCATGTGCAGCCTCTCCTGGCCCTGCTATTTCTCCAGCACGCCAGGCAGAAAATTATGGAGGATGTGGCGCTAATAGAGAAGCCACCATCAAGTGTCCCCATCGACCCTCGGGCTTTTCCCTTCCTTGTCGATCTCGTCTCCCACCCAATTCACAAAGAGATTGGCTGCAGGAGTCTTAAGACTGGTGTGCCTATCGCTTTCTGTGGTTAGTAGCCGTTTGTATTTCAGTGGATAGCTAAAGCCAATAGTAATTCACTGTTAAAAACACAACGGCACCCTTCTACCTGTATCTGGGCAGGAAAGTGTGTGATCTTGAGTTGGCTAGTTCCTGAATCCGGTTCATATGGTTAGTGAATGGGTTAGCTTTGGATTATGAGGGGTTTTGGTTAGGGTAAGGACATGCCGGCGACAGAAGAAAGATGTATACATAAGTACATTCATTAAATGAAAGATCGGCATCTTTGCAAGCTTACGTGGGTCAGGAGAGGACATATTACTGGTCATTGACCTATGTGACATCCGGACTGAATCGTTGAAGACGATGTCTGTTTCTCATGCATTTGGGTTGGCTAACAGCTAGCATGCTTCTATTCTTCTTCAGGAAAAATACTTCCGCATCCAGGAGGGAGACGGGCTTGCGGAGATGGAGACAACATATCAGTTGGCAATTTCTTAAAGCATGGTTAACCTTATTGATCGCGCCAAGCAAGCGGCGGCCTTTGCCTCCTCCGGTGGAGTGCTGTAGGGGCTTGAAGTCGTTGTGAGTCATAGGCAATTGAGGTGCCCAATCCATTCTCCCCCCAAACCCACATAGTTTTTGTCTGGGAGCTTCACACTCGCACCTCCCGTGAGCGTGGCTCAGGCTTGATTGAGTAGGGACTGCGGCCTGAGCAGCAACAAACGATGGGAGAGGCGAGGAGACGTGGCGCCGAGTGCCAGAGGCAGACATTATGCAAGGTGATAGCTCCACATCACTTCAGCCTTCTCTAAGTTGCAGCATGTGTGGGTAGAATGTGCATCTAAGACAGAGACTGCCCATTCTACCTGCCAGTAGGTACCCATTTAAAAAGAAAATGGGGGACCTCGAGCAAGCTGGCCAGGAGAGAAAACTTCTTATAGTGCTTTTTGCAGACAATAAGAAACTGTAGACAGGGTCATTCACATGTCTTTTTTTTTTTTATATTCACAGCCTTCTATTTAGAATTGTTTCCTACCATTTCAATTAAAACAATTTCCAGTATTA
>SRHC01003511.1:500763-517694 GCA_004794325.1 Pomacea maculata | reverse complement strand
GAGAAAACTTCTTATAGTGCTTTTTGCAGACAATAAGAAACTGTAGACAGGGTCATTCACGTGTCTTTTTTTTATATTCACAGCCTTCTATTTAGAATTGTTTCCTACCATTTCAATTAAAACAATTTCCAATATTTAAATCTCTGACTACATAATCAAAATTGCATGTTTGCCATGTTTACACTGATCTGCAGTAGCATCAGTGCTGCTAGTACTTCTGATTACTCATAGTTTTGTACTCATGCCATGAGAGTTTGTCTGAATTTCTTAATCTGTATAAAATGTGCACCATCTGATATTTATTAATTTATTTATTTTTAAATTTTTTTTCTTTTGTGCAGATTTGATTGTGGCACAGGTGCTGCAGTTTTGCAAAGCCCAGAGGAGGTTGTGATGGGACAGTGGAACCGCCTGGTGGTTGCTCGCAATAACAACCAGGGTTCCTTACAGCTTAACAGTGCAAATGTTGTGGAGGCCACTGCCCCAGTATGTGATTTTGGGCATTAATGTAGTATCCTTCCACCTTTCTTTTATTTTGCTAACATTGTAACTTGTCATTTGTATTGCGTGTTTTGCATTTGTTCTAAAGGAATAGTGTTTTTGTCCAGTTTGTTTCTCTAATGCAAAGTGATCTGCTGTAATGATTTTGACCTATAATTCAGTGGATAACAGTTTATGATTTAGTCAGTTTGTTTATATCTGTCTACTCAGTTTAATGATAAGGAGTTGTTGCTCCTGAGGCTGAGCATCATGTACATTAATTGCTGGCACCAGGTGTTGCATCCTGCAGTTGTTAAGAATCTCTTGACATTTCTGGCACAGGCCAAATCATCCTTCAGTTAGAATAAACTCACTTCGCACTTTTGTTTGGCTATAGGAAAGGACATTTAAAAAGAAATTACACTGCATTACTTGTCTAAATTCTTTATTAAAGCAATACATTGAACTAGAGATACTGGGAGACAGGGGCTCGAAAGTGCATTAGGTCTTCTTACCCACAAACTTTGTGGTGATTTATTTGTAATTTGGTGAGTGTGCCAGAATGAAGCCAGATGTTGCTACAGACTTCAAGTACCTCATTATAGCCAGGGTTTGTAAGACATTCAAGTCCAGCCCACATTTCCTTCTTTCATAGTTATGCAACAAAACATGTCATTGGCTGTCATGGGTGTTTGCTCTTGAATGTAGCTGCATACAGAGAGTCCTGTGTACAGGGCTGCCTGCTTTACTGTGATGTAGCCTGCCTTGCTGGCTCAGCATAAAACTCCACCCCTCTACTCTGTACCCCATCCTTTGCATACAAATGTCTCTATGGAGGCCTTTCCTTGCCATTCTAAGCCTAGTTGCATGAAAAATATAGACATAGAGTTTTCTTAGCTAGGAATGTGACAGGGATCCCTTGCCAGTGTTTGTTGTTCTTTCACAGACAATAATACCATTGATCATCCAGCTGACGGTGATGCATGGATGAGTGGAAGCAATATTCTGTGTTTTCTGCTGCTTGAGCTTCTCTGTCCTTGTTAAGGAGGGCTGTGATCTTTGCACACCACGTTTCCTTTCTAGCAAAAGCAACTTTTTAAGATGTCGTTGTCAAAATATTGCTGCTTGGACATCACTTTTCACATGATTTACAAAATAGCACAATGCAGAAAGTTGTAAACTTGACATTTTATTTTTATCATTTTTGTTGGAAATGTTAATTAGGACACATTCAGTGCAAATGTGAAACTAAAAGCCAATCAACATCAGGTACATAAGTCAGTACTAAGTAAAATTAGAACCTATTCACCATCAGATAAATAATTTATTACTAAGTGGATTAGAACTTAGCATGTAAATGCAAAATACCATGAGCTACAATTTTTAAAGAATTTGATGTGAAAATAGTACAAAATTTATAAAAATATTACAGGGTGCCTATACACGCATCACCCTGCGACAGAACCTTTACGTTGGAGGATACCCTGACATGGATACAATTGAAAGCCGTGTTAACACCAGCAAGAGATTTGTGGGTTGTGTTCAGGAGCTGATTATCAATGGTTATCGTTATGACTTTCGCAGAGGTGGTTTGGTGGGTGATGCGGAGTTTGGAGTAAATGTTGGTGAGTTATTGCATCAAGAGATTTATGGAATTTCTTTCTAGTGTTTGCAAATGCAAATATTCTTTTTTGGTGCATTCTTTATTAATTGCAACTGTTATGCACAAATGATCAGATTTGATGTACTGTAATGGGAAATGCATTTTCTAAATATATATATATTTCCCACAGTAGAGAGCCCTTTCTTTGGCACAGTTACTGATTCAAGACGGGATGCATTTTCATGTCAGATTTGATAAAATATGTGCCTACTCTGAAGCAATAAAAGGAAAAAAGAAAAAAAAAACCCACTTATCCCTCTGGAATAAAAATCTTTAGAATAGTGGCCCTGATTTGAACTGTTGTTGTATTGTATGTCAGTGTCATGTAGCTTTGATAATTTGGTGTGGCAGGAGAGTGCAGCGAGGGACTGTGTGACAATGTGGTGTGTCAGAATGGAGGCACTTGCCATGCCAAAACAGCGGACACATCCATCTGTCTTTGCCCTCTTGGATTCCATGGCAGCATTTGTGAAAAAGGTATTAAAATTTGGTTTGCAAAGAGATTACATAGTTTGTCTGGTATTATGTAATTTCTTTTTATTTCATGAATAATTAAGATAATTTTCCCAGTGTAATTATGTACTGGTGAATCACAGGAATAGAGTTATATGAGAGCAGAAAATGTAAATTTGAAGATTTGAATTTTTCGGGTTGTGCGCTTCTTTTAAAAAAGCAATGGCAACACAAGTGTGCACACAAAGATGGTTAGCAATTTTTTTTACCATTTTGGAGCCTATTTCTGACATTAAAAATGTTGTTCATCATCTTCTACATTTATTTCTACATGTTGTGGGACTATTAAACTCCACTAAAATCATCAGTTGTTTGTAAGCCTGCATCAATATTTTTTTTTTCGGAACTACAGCTTGATATTATTTCCCTTGATATTACAAGAATGTGCTGTTTCATGATGGAATGAACAAGAAACAGTTTCTGTCTCTGAATCTTGAACTTAAATTATAATAATGTCAGTTTATTTCTTGTTGCTCCTCAAGGAGCATAGGGCTGCATAATAATGTCATGTTGAGTTTATTTTTATGATTTTAAAAATACTTTAAATTCATGTGTATCTGGGTATCAGAATCAAAGACCATGACCCAGACTGAGCGATGCTGGCACTTAATAGGCTTAAATTTTTATTTGGTTTCATAGAAACACCAGTTCGAATTCCACGTTTCAATGGCCATTCACACTTGGAATATGCTGGCTTGGGGCGAACAGTGCTGGCTTTCACAGAGCTGGAGGCTGTGATCAAACCAGAAGCTGTGGATGGCATGGTCCTGTACAATGGTTACACTCTAGACAGAAAAGGTGACTTCTTGGCCCTTGCTTTGAGAAATGGATTTGTGGAGTTCAGTTTTGATCTGGGCACAGGACCAGCCAGAATCAGGTTTGTACAGAGAGTATTTGCTCACACAAATGTTATGCCTCACCAAGCAATGTTTCTAGTTATTACCTCATCTAGTATAACATTGATCATGTGTGTTTGTGTGCAATATCACAAGTCTTCTTTCAAAAACGTATTTGCAAACATGACCTTTAATTTCTTCCTTTCAGGAGTGCTATGCCATTGGCTTTGAACCAGTGGCACGTGATTCGGGCATCACGCACTGGCCTACAGGGGGTGCTGAAAGTGGATGAACAACCTGAAGTTACCGGACAGTCACAGGGTGCCTACACACAGCTGACTTTGCTAGAGAACCTTTTCATAGGAGGACATCACAACTTTGATCAC
Source organism: Pomacea maculata (assembly GCA_004794325.1). Classification (NCBI taxonomy): domain Eukaryota; kingdom Metazoa; phylum Mollusca; class Gastropoda; order Architaenioglossa; family Ampullariidae; genus Pomacea; species Pomacea maculata. Next base: position 513,816 of record SRHC01003511.1, on the reverse strand, counting down.
ACATCCAAGCATGCAAACCTCTCCACCTCTTTTGCTGGCTGCATTCAAAAGGTCAGTTGTTACTGTGGTCATACATGTGCTTTGCACTACCAGATGAATTACTTTTGACATGTCATTCAGAGGGCTTTTGGCATTCACAGAGAACATACACTGAAACTTACGTCTTGTTATGATTAAGGGACAGTTATTGAAGGGGAAATTGTATACATCATTGGCTTGTAATATAGCCAGACTTCAAACCTGTTCATTTTTTGGATTTTTCTCAAGATTGTAGTCAATGGTCGGCCTCTTCGTATTCTGGAAGAGAAAGTGAATGGAAGAAATATTGAGCCCTGTGAGCACCCTTGTGCTGGTGAACCATGCATGAATGGAGGAGAGTGCGTAGCTCAAGAGGAGGTGTACAAGTGTAACTGTCCTCTGGGATTCACAAACACCAACTGTGAAGACAGTAAGTAACCAACCAGCAGTTTACAGTCTAATTACACATTTTAAGGGGCTCACTATTGCTTACATGTTTATTTCAGTTTTAAAACATGCAGAAATTCTTTTACTTTTACCCACACCATGGTTCTGCCAAACAAACCCAATTCCATATTGACTTAAGCACCTCCAAACATTTGTGATCTAGTTAACTTTACCCTTGACATTAAGGTTAAAAACAGCTTTCTTGAGCTGTCTTTGGTTCTCCATTTGTAACATCTTCAGCCTGCATTGTATGCAGTTCATAGTTGAATTTATTTTGATTGGGTATCTGTTTGGTTCACTATATCAGAGATTATTTGGTGTATGAATATCAACAGCAAGAAAGGTGTACTCTTTTCACAGTACTGTGCAGCTTTTTCCAATTCACAAATTTCAGATCCATGCTGTATATATACTGTATAATTGGCTGTATCTGAGAGTCAAACACATCAACAGAGTAGTTATTAGAAACATGTAGTCTTTGCATTATGTAATAATGTATTTTTGCCTTTACTTGTGATATCCCTGTATGCCATTACAAAGGTTAGTCTAGTAGAATGATACACACCCAAGTATTTATTCTGGACCTCCTCAGAGTGGTTGGTATTTTTGGTGGCTGTGGAAGTTAGTTGCTGTCAACTGTCTGTTAGCAAATTGCAGGCTCATACGTATGCTCAATGCTTAGCATGCTGTGTTGCAGAGCTGGAGAGGATGCCTACAAAACCTATGTTCAGTGGTTCAAGCTTTCTAATCTACACCCATGCTGACATTGCTAAGAGGTGAACAGCTTAAGTTTTTAAAAGTAACTTTTTTGTGCACACTCTTTTTTTCTCCCTAATACATTGCAGGTTGTTAATTTTAATAGGAATCTACAAAATAGTTTAACACCTGCGTCCCTCATCTGTTTTTCATGTGCACAGCATTAAATGAGGTGCTGCTATATGCAGCTGTCTGTAGAGCAGAGCTACATATCTTGTGCACATCACATTTTAAATCTTTTATGTCTGTGGAGATAGGACAGCAAACATTTTGCACTTGAGTGCAAGAGACAACAACTGGTTTTAGCTATAAATTATGGAGAAGTGGGTAAGTCTTATCATTCCTTCATTTCCAGGGTCAGGGTGCTTCACTAGTTCAGCCCCCTTGATAAGTTAACCACTTTTATTATTGCTTATGAAAGTTACTATCTTACTGACCAGTGTGGACTGAAGTAAACAGAAGCCTAAAGGAGTTAATATGTTGCTGTTGACAGAATTACGGGAAACAAAATGGATGTGCAGTTATACATCAGACCCAAGGGTCGTAATGGGCTGTTGCTATGGAGCGGACAGGATGTGATGACCACCAACAGTGACTTTGTGGCATTGGGTTTTGTGGATGGTAGTCTTCAGCTCCACTATAATCTGGGGAGTGGCAAAGCTTTGGTTGCCTACAACGATTCTCGCCTTTTTGATGGTCAATGGCATTTTATTCGTGTTCAAAGGTATGGAAGTTTGTCCCTAAAAATTATCAAAGTGTCAAAAATACTGATGATTTTCATTGTTTTAGTGAAAAATCTAGGTGATAGCATTTTAGTACCAAGTTTCATTACAAAACATTGAAGACAAAATGATACCTGTCAAGTTATGATGTTACAGGCCATTAACATGGTGACATAAATAAGTGACACTGTTCAGCATTCACTTCTTACTTAACATGGGAAGAAAGTTTCCTTTCTGTTAAGTGGAATACAATAGAGATCTGGAAACAGTTATAATGATTGCTGGCATCAACGTGCACCAGAGTATGCCATAACACCACTGTTGCAGAAATGAAGTCAAGTTAATATCATCTTAGCTATGATGTTGGCTTTAGGATAGTTTCTTACAGTCTGTTGCCAAGGTAAGGATTAAGTAGGATGCAGTAATAGTCACCTTAATAGTGTGTGCTTGTATGTCAATGCCAGGGACAACCGAGATGCCTACATGGAGGTGGATTCGCGGGAGATTGTGGAGGGGAGCTCTCCAGGAAGCTACACCATGCTGAACACAAACAGAATCTTATACTTGGGTTAGTCAAAAGTACTTTGTGTCATCTGTCATTTTAAATTGGATAATTATGTGCTGATAAATGCTTGTAGACAACATGACCGGTCTGGTGGGACATGTTACTTCTACACTTGGTGGTGCCCACCTCCTCTCTGAGTTAGGCCACAGCCAAGATGCTTCACCTGATGAGTTGCCTAGGTCACAAGCATGTGGGCCTTATGCCCTGTGCTTTTATCAAGGAAAACCTTCACCCAGTGATGCCATGATAGCATCATGATTTGCTGTAGGTTTTACTCCCTGAGCCTTTATCTTTCCCAAGATTACCTACAAGGAAGTATGTCCATTAACCCATGGGAAGGGGGCGGTGCACTTGTTGCAGAGGGAACAAACATTTACTTAGTCTCAAAATCTTGACTTTTTAAGTAAATTTTGGTTCCTCCTTATATCTTGAAGAGCGGTTAGACCACTGTACTTGCTTATCCAAAACTCATTCGTGTTGAATGCAAAATTACACTATTTTTTTCCACTCCTAACAGGTGGTATGCCAAATGTGGCTGAAGGGACCGACAACTTGTTCACCACAAACTATGTGGGCTGTGTGAGGGATCTTTTATTGGCCACAGACTTCAATGTTCAATTGATTGAGCATGCACAGAGTGGACGCAATGTGCTACAGTGTCGCAAACATTTGTGAGCTTTGGCAGACAGCTTTGGCTGCACTGTTCGTGATGCCACCTGCAAGGAGTGGATTTGCCTGCAAAACTTTCTTCCCCACATATTTCAGGGGCCTCGGGCCCATGCCTGCTGTCATGCATAATCAAACTGATGGACATGCAGTCTACATCACACGTACACACACTTTCAAAATGCATGCACTTGAACACACAAACACACATACACATGCACACACACACATATATATATATTCACATATGGTGTGAGCTTACTCCTAGATGTCCTAGTGATATGGTGCTGTTGGTAACCTGTGACACTGAAGCTGTTAGGCATATCAAACAAGCAGATTCAGGATGGCAGCCATTAGTGTCCAAAAGAAGGAATCATACTGAACAGTCAGAATTTATGCAACTGTGCCATTGTTCCTGGACATCTGGACAGCTTCTCATGATAGCTGCAGAGACGATCAGATGATATAGCTTTGAGGGAAAATGCTTTAAAATCTTACGTGCATGTAACTGCGTCATTTGCTTCTTATTTTCCATGCCTCCATTTATTAGCAACATTGATTTAACAGCAATACTTTATACAAATGACTGCTAGACTAGTCAAGCAAAGCCAGATATTTGTACTTTTTTTGTTGCATGAAGGAAGAGGCATAAGACCTGGTAGAGCTTATTTTCAGTTAAGCCATGAAAATCTTGCCTTTTTAATTTGTGGTATCCAGCTGGCTACAACCCACAAAATGGTAGTCAGAACCCCATCCATACCAGATGATCAAAATAGTCCCTCTGTTGACCACCTTTCATTTTGTAGTCAACAGTTTAAATGTGTGGTCACCATTGTAGAATCACTGGTGTATTTTATTTTAGGGCTACTGTCATAAATGTAATAAATATGATTTTTCTGTTTATTTCAGCAGGTAATATGTTTGTTGAAAAATGCCTCAAAATTGTCCATTGTTGTTTGATAATTATCTTTCATGTTAATGATCTTGACCAGGTATGTTTTTGTTCAAATTCAAGATTTTTCTCGACTTTTATGTCTCTATTTTTCAAAGAAAGTGATATGCAAAATAATGCAAAGCACATTAAAAGGTATACAAAAGAATATGTTTAATATGCTTGTGATAAAGTGGTACATTGAAATAAATCAGTGGTAGCAACAACAAAAATAGGAATCAAAACTTTTGATTATTTACTAGGAAGGAGGAGGAGACAAGAGGGTAGTCATCATTTCTTTGGCTTACAGCTGTGAGGAGTGTGGCTTTAAGTGACCACTCTTCCCCAGGCAATCAGCAGTGACTAGCTCATCACTCCATACTCTTCATATTCATCATATTATTATTCCATCGCAACTCTATAGTGTACCTGGTGCCAGTTTTTTGGTATCTATGCAGGTTGTGGATTAATGGCAAGATCTTTTGCTGTTCACTTATGTTGTTGGAGATAGCCTTCATGAAAGATGCAAATTCAGGTAGGTGCAAGCTCTGGAGACTGGGAAGCTTGGTAGGATTAAAACTGCCTCATATGTACCTCACCAGGAACAATCAAGGGCTTGGGGAGTTAAGTGCTGTGCTTGCTTTCCTTACAGATATTGCGAAAGCACACATTTTCTTTGCTTGGAATTGACACCATGCCTCATAATGTGTCTGTAATTTTATTCATACAAAACATAATATTGGTTGGTATGCATTTTGCTTCACTGTATTTGACACAAAAGCTATCATTTGTAAAGTCTAAATGTGATGATCCCAAGATCAAAATCTGATGTATGAGTTTTGCTTTTTTTTTCTTTCATAACGTTTAGAAAAATCTGTTAGAAACTGTGAATAAAACAAACATGTTATCATGGATAACTTTGAAAAAAACTGCAACACCAAAAGTACATATGAACAGGTAATGGGATCGGCCTCTATGCATAACATTGTCAGTGCTACCTGTACGGCCATTTTGCTTGTACTTAGTATCTTCAGTCAGTTTGTAAAATTTTTTCAATTCTATGAGGATTCTTTACATTTTTATCTTTGATCGTGGCTTGTAAACTATTTGTGACATGATGTTTGTGTTGGTGATATGTAAAGCATCAATTGTGAAAGTCAGGTGAGGGTAGGGGGTTGTCTGGTGATCCCTTGTTTGTTGTTGAACTCTGTCATAATACAGTTTTTGTGTTTGGCTTGTTGAGAGAAATTTATTTGCCTGCATTCAAGGGAGATATGATGTACTGCAAAGAGTACAGCTCCCCCTCCTCCCATCCCCATTTTTTGCATTTACCTCCCTCTACTGGAGCTCTTCTCATTTATCTTTTGTGTTGGTCCACAAAAGTTGTGATTACAGAGCAGAATTTGCTATTCCTGTTATCTGTTGTGGGTTTTTCTTTAAACTGTTGTTGCTATTTTGTTTTAACCAGGACTTTCTGCCCTGGATTGATGCGACTATTACATTCCATTCCTTAATACATGTTAACAGGCAAACGATATTGCAGATGAGCATGACATTGCATGTAGAGATTATATTTGTCATTGTCTTTCAGAGCTGTTTTGTCATTTGACTGCTAATATCATATCTGAACATGTCAGTAAACAGTTTATACCATTTTCAAACATTTGAGTGTTGTGAAGTTGTTTTCTGTATGTCTGAGATGTATATGATTGTGATCACCAGAACTTTATTTTATGGGCTGGCTTTTTTTCCAATTCCAGTCCCATGTAATGTTGTAAAAAGTAATAAGCAAAGGTGCACATTTTGTAATGTGCATATGATATTGATCGTATCTAATTTGCTTACTTGAATCTGTTTATCCAAGTAGAATTTCCCTGGTCACAGAGATTTGTTATCATCTTAAGTTAAAACAAGTGTGTTTAAAAAATGAATCTACTGGTATAAGTGGCCTGAACAATTAAGCATTTTATTCTGACAAAAAAAGTATGTACAGAGTTTTAAATAAAAGTAAGGTCGTAGCCAACATGTCCAGAAATGCTAAAATGCAGTTTGTGCACTAGTTAATAATTGATCGGTGCTTGGTGAAGTGCTTGTCTTTAGAACTGCTTTTTGTGATTTTGCTGTGGTGACATGAGGTCATCTCTAGAACTATGCTGGTCCTGTACTTAAACAGACTTTTATCAAAACCCATTTAAATGTCTTTTCAGTTTGTAATCACATTTAAAAATAGTTGATAAGGTGTTTAAAAGAAAAAAATCTATTTTGAAAGAAAAAGAGTTGTTGAAAAGATTACATATATCTTGAGGGGAAAAGTGTTAAGCATTTTGTTGCATTTTTAAATAAATAAAAATGCATCTCATAATATGATTTCTCAGTATTTTTATTTTAAAATGACATGGAGATTTTAAATCATCTTTCTCTTCTGTGAAGTGTTTACTCCAGATTTGTCTGGACAAAATCAAAATACATTATTACACAACAATGACTGTGTTTCATTTAACTTTTTAACTTAAAACAAGATTTTATTGATATGTTGGTAATATCTGGTATTCAGCAAGACATGGAGATTTCTCGTATCCATTTTTTAACTTGCGATGTATGACATCTGCCGTTTTTATATATTCTGGGTGAGAAGGGAGAGCTGTTTTGAACATCATTTGACCCTTGCAATGTGTGAACAGTCCACTGAATGCTGTTGGACCTGTTCATCTTCAGTCGTCTATCAGATTCTTCATTTTGAGCAGTGTTCTTCATCCTTAGGCTGACACAAACATTGCACAATCAGTAATTGCTAGGTTAACCTGTCTTCTTTTGTTAGCAATCATAGTCTGCACATGTCTGATCATGAAATTCTGCAAGCTTTTATTTGTAATAAATCATAATCATTATCTGGAAGCTTCTAATCCTGGCATGCTTGAAGCAGAAGAAAGGAGTGAGCTATGAAGAAACAAGTCATAATAGTCTTCTGTGTACTTATAGGTTTCTCATATTGCTGTCCAGCTAATCCAGCTTGTGTGCAATACACCTTGGTGTCTCCATAATCTTGCTTCCTTCAAGTTGATACAGAACTCTGATAGGTTGTCATTATATGTTGTTTATGTTCAGAAAGTCGTGAAATGTTTGAAGATGTTACGGCATGGATTGCTTTCTTTTTGTTTTACTCCTAAGCAACAGTTTTACTTAACAGGCATTTGTTTTTATTTTTGTTTTTGCTTTGACATATTGAAACAGAAACCAGCAATGAGTATATAGGATATTTGTATATAATATTGTCTCATTCATTAAACATGAGCTGTTTTGTCACACATATTGTCATGATGTTGCATTGATTCTTAATGTCTTTATCCTTTGCAAAGATAATTTTAAATTTTCCTGTTGCATCACATTGTTGTCATCTTCAGTCACATTCACACCATCCTTGATTTCTGTGACATGGTGCTTATGATTGTTATCATTTCACTATCTTGACTGTTGTCGACGCCAGTAACCTCAAATATTTTGATGTTTGAGTAGCGGGACAGCACAGGTTCAGGTCTGCCCATTGCTGGCGGTCAGCGCCAGTCGTGATGAAAAAAAAACCACGAAAGAGTCGTCAAGAATAAGCGACACCATAGGCACGAAAAAGAACTGTAGGTAGGAAGAGATTCTTAGTTTATCGCTGTAAACGTGTTTAAAAGAGACTGAAATTCCAGCAACAAAACCATTCTCTCACAAATTTTGTGAGCCTCTAGTCACTTTTAATACACAGGAATAATATGTTTACACATAACAACAGGAAATACTTCAAGAGATAACTTGAGCGACTATGTCAAAATATTCATTCATCCATCCCTCTGTCCATCTGTTTGGTCGCTTGATCAGTCGTTCTTTCATTCATTCTTCTACATAAAAAATTATCTAAAACTTCGTCTGGGATGGAATCGGCATGTATCGGCGCTTCTGTCCTGAACTACAATTGTTGGGATGGGGTGAGGCGCATGGGACTTGGCTTGGTCCAAGTACGAGTGAGGCCGCTACTCAGTGTTTTTGCAAGCTGTCGGTGATGATTACTGCCAAAGAAGGAAGAGCACATGTAACCTAAAATTACTTTTAATGATCGCTAAGACACTCCAGCCGCTTAAAACAGTGACCGCAGCAGGGAGAAATAACTTGTTTGAGGAGTTCACTGGGGACGGGTGAGGGTCCAGGTACCCGTGTCTGTGGAAGAGGTTGGTCCAGAACTGTATGAGGTCTTCTTTCAAACGTGCTTTGAGGGTGAGGGAGGTGCCAATGTCCAAGTATTCTTGACCCTGCAAGTCGTATGGTGTCCATCTTGTACCGTTCAGAGGTGTTGGTGTAGGATTCCTGTCAACGCACGAATATATATATACAAGATGATACGGTAATGATAGCCACGACAAAGACTACTTTGGATGACAATTACAACTGTTTCCTTGATGTCAAATAACATCATTCTATCATCATTGTCCTCGTTAAGAAGATGAGGAGGAAGGTTACGACGATGATGATGCTAACCTAACCCTGCCTCTTTTGTTGCAGGACGTTTCAACAATATTTAAACTACTTATGTTAAAAGATAGTTTCAAGTATAGTTTATACCGAAAGTAAGAGCGACTTACCCATATTTGGCGATGTTTGTCCACAAGCTCATGACATTGCTAGAAACAGCCACATCGGAAGAAGTCCAGTTGAACCTAAAGCCGCACTGTTCTTCTTCCATGCGAAGGGGTGTCCCGAATATGAAAGGTAAATCTGATCCGTGTGGGATGCCTGGTGCCGGTAAGAACAAATTATGAATAAAAGAAACTTGTACTAAAAACCATTACACTAACATCAAATAGGAAGAAATGCCTTGTGCTCAACACCATTATACTAACAACTTGTTGATGAGTTGGTTTTGTACACCATCATGTGCTGATCCAAGATACAAATGATTTTTAAAAAAATTTTCTGTGAAGAAAGGCTTAACTCATGAAGTTATTGAAATTGAAATAATCTTTTTTGTTCAGTGTCCAGTACCTGCCCACGAGGGGACACTGTAGTGGGTGGCGCGGTAGCTGAATTGGTATAGATACACTCGCCCGCTTCCAGAAAGTTTCGCTACTGCCTGGCTTTCAATCATGGTTGGTGCAACGATGTAGAAGTCTGTCAGCGCCTGGAATGGAGTTACAGTATTTACCATTATGGCCCCATTTGGTACTCGAATATCCTCGATCATTTACCCTCTTATGGTTATAAGCAGCTTTACTTATGGAAAGAAAGTTGTGATGAAAGCTTACGCTCCATTAGCATGTCTTAACTGTCCATAATACATAAACACATAACAACATCCCATCCCATGCTGAAATTTATAATCGCTTGTTTGTGGAAAAAGTGCTGCTGATGGCAAACACAAAATGCTTCACTTGTACAGCTGGATCTCAGCATACCGACTGGACCAACGATCTCATGCACGTTCTGAAAGCCGCCTGCTTCGCCCCAGCCACTGGTGGAGGTTGATGACAATGTTTTAAAAACATAATACGCTTTTCAAGTTTTTATGCTTCCTACCTCTATTTCCGCTTCTCTCAGCTGCTCTGCTGACTTGGCCTGACTGATGTAATGGTTGATGATGGCTGAAGCAGCTGTATCTGGATCACGTGGAAAACTCCTCTGAGCCAGCTGCCTCACGAACTCCTCAATCCTCCGGCGCGAAAAATCCAGTAACGAGGAGTCTGGGAGACATTACAGGAGGATATCCACTCACTCCAATCTTTTTTTCTACCTACGCAAGATTAACACCCAACGGGCTATGGACATCTTAAATACTTTAAAAAAATATATATTTTTTGGTATGTTTGCACCATTTACATGCATTTATGCAAAGCTTTCACAACATGTCTCATGTCCCAGCATCCCTCGCTGTAACATTGTCTGTTTTTTCAAAGCCTATTGCTTTACTATACGCGCTTAGCGAGCTGTGCAAGCCTGTGTGGAGACTCTAAAAACTGAGCAAAAAATATGCCATAAACCTGCACCAATGCATAAAAAATGTAGAAAAGGTGGGATAATGGAATCATAAGGGAGAGTAGAGCACTCACATAAAACTCTCACAACGCCGACTTCACGATGATGTCAAGCTCGCCACAAGTGATTAATGGCAGGACTCAAAACTTTCGTGCCAAAACAAGATAATATATTTTGTGCTGATTTATTGTAGCTTGGTAATAGCTTTTAAAAGTTCTGATAAATAAATCGATGGAAAACGGTTGGAAAGAGAATAAAATGTACCTAGCATAAAGCTGGAATACTCGTCTCGTGTGAATCCCCGGACGGAAATGGCATCGTTAGCCACGCCATTCCTCAGCAGCTGGACAGGCCGGTCTGGCACAACACCAAATATGTTCTCAACCACGGGTCTGAATATAATTTGATCGTCTCTTCTGCCCTGTAGATATGTAAACGCTTTCCATGTTTATCGAGCAATGCGCAAAAGATGAATAAAAAAAATTAAAAAGGAAACTTCGAGCTTCAGAAGAAAAAAAAAACCCGAAACGAACAAATGAATGAATGGTCGAACGAAATAACAAATCGATGGCTACATGAATGAACAATAAAGAAATGGCAAGAAAATAAACGAAAAATCAGTATGTGTGTGTGTGAGCGAGAGAGATAAAATCAGAGAAGTAAAACACCAAACACTATTCAACAGACTTGTATTCACTTTGGAGGACGCCATCTTTCTTAAAGGTTCCAATCAGTCTCAGGGGAAAATTCTTTTTATAATTACGTAAGTTAAATTAAATAAGTTCTCATTTTCTTCTCTAAGTATTTCTTTTTCGGACACAAACCAAAACTGGAGCATCGTCTCAAATTTCTCCTCCCGTCTGCGTTCTTTAGATAACATAGAAATTCTGTCAAGCTTTTGTGTTGCTATGGAAGGTGCCAGCACACAGGCAAACTTCCGCTTTTAAAGTTTATTTTCTTCCTACTCTTGGCGCCGTATCAGCAAACAGCTGCAGCACGGGTCACCACCTCAACAACGGTCTCATCAATTAGCCGACAGTTTCTCACCGACAGTTGCAAAAAAGAACCAAACTTAATTGCCGTTTAATTGCGGTTGTTTACATTATGTCTTTACATTTCTAACAGCTTTCTTTTATTTTTCGTCTACCTGCAGTTGAGGCTAGGCGATGAGATTGCCATCGGGGCCGTGCCAAGGGGAGGAGCTGGGCGGGATTGTTTGAAGTCCAAATAAACGCCTCGTGCATCGTTTGAGGTCTGAGTTCGTAAAGACAAACACTTGCGTCTGGCTGATAAGGCAACGGCCTGTCTAGGGGTTACATTAACCAGTTCCCTTCTAAACCGCTTTTTATATTTCTGATACACATTTTAGTGCTTGCAGGTGTCTTTAAAAGACATTAGTGAGCGTGAAGGGTTTTCGTCCAAGTTCCCAAATGAAGGGTTAACTTTGGAGGAAGCATTTGAAGAAAAAAACAATAAATACAAATCCACCCCAGCCACATCTCTTGTTTCTGTCACCACACACACACAATGATGTACACGACAACACACCCATATTTACACAAAATCCCTTACTGGAGGAGGGAAGGAGAGGAGAAGAAAGTCTGAAGAAGAGAAAAAAGCCGACTCACTGAATACTCCTTTAGCAGGAGGGCGCTGGCGTTGAGGAGGTTGTCCACTGGCACGGTCTGTAGACAGGTGAGCAGGGCCTGACTCCTGTCTCTTGTACAGCCCACTTTCTGGGCCAGACGCCGGGCCCACTGTGCTGGAGGGACAGGGTCCAGGGCCTGGCCCACAGCCCAAGGGCTTAGTGAAACTCCGCTCTGGATGATGGTAGTGTTAAACAGGCCTTTCCACAAAAATGATGCTTAGTATTCACACGAAGAGACAATACACTACTGTTGTTGATGTTGTTGTTGTTGTTGTTGTTGTTGTTGATGTTGTTGTTGTTGTTGTTGTTGTTTTGTGTTTGTTTTATTTTTTGCATACCAGGAAATTTGTGCGAGTGCAGTGATTGAGGTCCTGAACAAGTGTAATGTCATACCTGTCAGACAGGTATAAATGAGACAAAGTAGGCTAGGTAAGCGTAACACGGAGAATGCTTCACAGAATGGATATAAAGATAAACCTGGATCTGTTATTTTGAAAATGGCTTGCTGGCAAGATGTACATTCTCACCAAAGGAAAGGACCAGCCGAGGGAAATGGTAATTTCCGTAACAAGTGATTTAACAGAACGACCGTGTAATGTCATGAAGATCTCTAATACAACAGGTGTTCATACCTACTAAAGGGGGACAAACTTTTCATCTGTGACCATCGCATCGACAAAGGAATGGCACCGATCAGATTATTTTACTACTAAGACAATAAATACAAGAGCTCAGGCCTTACAATGTCCAATTAGTTGTGACGAACAAAGACACTGCAGCAACCGTAATGTCCTACTTCATTATCCTGACCACGCACCTTAATTACCTGCTATAAAAAGGAGAAAGCTTAATTACCTGCCGCTAAAGGTGAAAGTCTGAGAAGAGACACACTGGCACCACCAGCGCTACTCCCAAAGATAGTGACTTGATTAGGGTTACCATGGAAACTGTCGATGTTGTCTCTGACCCACTGAAGCGCCATAATCTGGTCCAAAAGACCAAAGTTTCCAGGGCAAGCATCATCTTCCGTTGACAGGAAACCTAATATAATATAATAGCATGTATGAGATGTCTAAAGTAATGCAGATCGATCCTAAAAATAAGCAAACTGATTAAAATATGAATTAAACATCGCCATCACTTTGTTTGAGACTGACTCCAGCAGAATCAATTTATATCACTTTCCCTGACCACTGAATAAAACTTGAAAGAGCTACTGTAGCTGATATGTCCCATTATCTAACGGGTAAATGATGAAGCCTTGGATTTTTTTTGTTTTTGTATTTTTTTTTTT
>SRHC01003511.1:426206-498219 GCA_004794325.1 Pomacea maculata | reverse complement strand
TTATTATTATTATTCAAAATGATGTTATATAAGGTGAAGCCGCTACAGACATGATATTTTGAAACAAGGAAGCTATTAATTGATGTTTACCGGAAAAAGATGGGTCAAGTCGATTGAGTAGTTTTTCTCGTAGACTTGTTTCAAACATAGTAGGTTAATATTGACATCATACAGTAATTAACCTTTCACTTTCAAATGAATTATTCCTCAAAAAAAAATATTTCATGCGTATGAATCGGATATGATTTATGCAAACATAAAAATTCATTATTCTTCTCTGGAAAATATCGTTTTTCACAGCTTTTCATCACAGTGCTGTTTGGAGACAGTGGGAGTCAGTATCTCAGTATTTCTTGTCATGCGATAGTGATCATGATAAAAAAAAAAAAAACTAAAACACGCGGGTGTGTTTGGGGGGAAGTGGAGCGTGAATGTCGGGTGCAGGTCAGAAGGTCGGGTGCAGGTGAGCAGGTGAGGAGACAGTGCAGAGGTGGGAGCACTTCTCACCGAGAGCGCGAGTGTGTGGTGTCGAGACTCGCCATAGCCAGCACTATAGACTAGAGTCAAACGGTTCAGAACCCACGAAAGTGTTGTTTTGTTCTTGTGGAAAGATTGGAAGAGCAACTGCAGTTACACTACTATCGTTAATAACATCCTTTAGTACAATCGTTATTACTGTTGATTGCTATGGATCATGATCAGGCTCCATGTATTCAGTATGTTTCCTGTATTTACTGACGATTGCTGGAATTAGATAACTGTATTTGTCTATATTTCTCTTTTTCCATGGTGCTCATGGTCCGTGGGCTTATGAAAGTCATAGTGAGTGGTAATTATAGACCTTCTAGGTAGTATTAGAACAGATCACTTTGACACAACGGTAATCAAACAAAGATATGTGTAAATACGTTTTTGTGTGAAATAATATCCAGTGTCCGACTGTATATGAGCAACAGTTTGTGAAACAGTGACAAATACATCTTCCTTAAAGAAATATTTTCTAAATCTGTAAAGGTTCACGGAAGAAAATAATAGTGCATTAATTTTCTTTCTTTTGTGAAGAAGCTGATCATCCAATCGAATATAAAGTGACATTCTCACCAGGACAACCACTGTTCAGAATTTCAATTTTGTATCATAAAGGTTGACAATGACCAGGGAATGACTCCAAGTTGTTATCATCGGGTTAAATCACAATTTTGAGGTGGTGTGTGATGGTGTTGGGAGACAAAAGAAGCGACGACTCACCAACCGGCGGCTGGGCGTAGGGGATGCCGAGGAACATGTCCACTGACCCCGAGTGTTCGGTGCTCACCCGCCGGCCACGCACGATGCCCAGCCTCGTTGTCACCTGCACGTCCTCCGCCTGGCAGTCACAGGCCATCCCCAGACACATCAGCACGACAAGCAGCATGGCGGGCCACCTCCACACTTATTTCACCTTGGTGTCGGCAGTGATCGGTACACCGATGACTAGTTCTCTCCCCCGCCCACGCCTCCAAGTGTGAGTAGTCCCCCTTTCCCTTGGCGCTGTCTGTGTGTGCGTTGCGGCAGAAGCTGGTCAAACATTCACGCGGGCCACGGCAAGGTGTTCTGGCATCGCTTCCTCGAGAGAAAAGTTTTTAGTTTCAAATATTGACATTGCCTCCACGGGAGAGACCGGGATCGGGAGGAGAAGTGGCAGCATCGTTGCTCTTTAGACAAGAAAGGCAGAACTACAGCACGGAGCTCATGTCGAATCCCGCAATTGCACGCAGCTTGATAGTAAATCCCCGTCTCTAAGGAAGCAGAAAGATTTCAATCGAAAATAGCGCGAACTTTCCAACAGCTCGCACACTTCAGCGAAACCGGCTTGTGCCAATAATTGTCTCTGCGGGCCTGCATCACCACTACCCTCCGTTTCTTACCCCTTCTCCTCCATCAACCCTTACCATCCCCTTTCTTGATATCTCCATTTTTTTCCAGTCCTCCTCCCGTCTACCACACCTCGCGCATGCGAGCTACATCATGTGCACGTGCATCTCCGTGTGTTGATGAGCGGAAACGGGATTGTTCGAATGTGTATTTGTATTGTTTATTATGGTAACAAACTCTTTTGTCAAGAGTATTCATAAAAAAGCACGCCTCCTAGTTGTAGCTAGTACTTGTCACAATTTTTGTAGAGATGGAAGAATATTTCAAACCAAGCTCTGACAGTGAATATTTACCTACTGCTACCTTTCTGTTCTGATACTGCTGCTTCTACCACAAATTGTGATGTAATCTCAGTGGCTGATGCAACATTTCCCAATTTCCAGAAGACTGAATCCATGTCTCTGGACTTGTACCCTGATCGTCTAAGCAGGAGGCAATAATGAGCTTGGGACTAAAAGCTGATTATGGACCAATTGTTCTTGTCTTACCTGTTTCGTTCAAGAAACACATTCTCAACTCTTCCAGCTTCCATCCTGTCGGTGCATTCATGTGCAAGAGCAGTTTGCTGAGAGAAGTCGAGTGGATGTGTGCCATGTCGCCATATGTCTTCAAGTGTGAATGACAGAGGTCAGAGGTTGCATGTTAAAGGTCTGTTTACATGTAGAACGAAAAGTGATGAGAGCCTGCTTTGTCCCGTCCTCGCGAGATTCTCTGATAATGCAAACATTTTATACGTGTACATAATAATATCCTAGAAGGATGAATGAAGTTTTCTGTAACAGTTTAACAGAATGAGGTGATGATGAAGTGAAAAAAAAAAGAAGAAATTTATTAAACAACAAAAAACTTGAACAAAAGAAAATAAATTTTAAAAATACTGCTCTTTAATTTTAAGTGGCAGACATTAATGGCATTTTATAAAAGATGGGTTATACTGACAGTGACAAATTACTTTGTTAGTTCTGTCTTCAAGTATTTCAGTTTGAAGTGAATATTTCTTGTTGTCTGTGAAACTGGTTTTCAAGAGTGTAAGCATCAGTGTCATGCACATTTTCCTTTACTGCAAAGTAAAATAAATATTTCCATAATCGTGCAATTGTACGGATTAGAAATTTAGTGAAATTTGGAGAAAAAGGTTGCAATACCTTTGGCAATAAAACCTAAAAGCTTGTAGCTATGAATAATATCCTAGAAGCTGCCTGTAATATTGCAGTCCGACAGTACCAATGAATGCCAACATCGGGGAGAATCTTTTTTCACTGTTTACTCGCTCATTGTACTCAGTGCAAATATTTCCTGCATCACAACAAATAACTGTTCAACGTCTGCGTGTAATCTTTGTTGGTGAGTGTTGGTGTGTAAACTCCCAGCATCATAATGGATTCCTAGAGCTCGAGAAATAACATGATAAAACAAGAAGAAATAAAAATGGCTGTTGAAAGAATTTCAGTGGTCGTGAAGAAACAGGCGTGGATGATGAAGCAGATTTTTTTTAAATGAACGAATTAAACTGGAAACAATTAAGACAAGGAGATTAGGGAAAACACACTGATTTGATGTTTGCTCTGATGTTTGCTTTCACATCTTGAAGGAAGATCGAAGTAATTCCGGAGTGAGGGTGGCGTGGTGGTGACAGGAGCTGATGCTGGCTTTGGTGTCTGGACTCTGCTGGCGACAGTTGGCAGTTGACGGTTGCTGCTCGTGAAGTCTGGAGGTCGACATGTCAATAAAAGGTGTTGTGCCATCACATGGCATCAGACCTATCTCGTGTGTCTTACACTCGCCATGTTGCTTCATCGCTCGCCCACGTCACTATCGATCATCGAGCGCCTCGTTGTCAACATCACCGGAAGCTTTCTCTCCGACTTCCGGGTGTCGTATGCTTTTAGGGATGCTTCCGGAGCAGCCCCAAATTTCAGACCAGCGGCGGTTTGAGGTTTGCACGACCTTATGTTTGCTTGGATTTCATATTAAGACAAATTATCACAATATTAACACAGTATAACACCCAAATACCAACAAGCGAAACTGTAAATTCTGCAATATCAATAAGTAAAACTACAATTCTTTATAGCAGCAACCGTGTCGTATATTGTACAGCATTGTAAAATAGCAGGGTTTCATATAAAAAAAATTAATGTGAACAGTTAGAGAAAAGTAAAAGAAATAAAGAAATATGCGGAAGACAATTGAGAACCTACTAAATAATCATCTCATTTTTTTATTAAATAACAACGGAATGTAACAGTAAGACCGTGAAAAATGTCACAGCACACTTGAAGCAAACGCGTGCATCGCTTACATATTCTCAGGAAAATTTCTGAAATGTTATTAACTTGTATAAAAATATAATAGTAGTAGAATAAAACAGACGCATAAAGGAAGAATTTTAAGAACCATAGAGAATAGATGAAAGTGATGAAGTAACCACAAAGAGAGAAATACCGAGGGTTGCATCACATTTGTAATCTCAGAATGCAGTTCATCTTCAACAAACCAGCCGGTGTGCTTCAGGTCAACTTACTCTCAGTTCAGCTGGAGAGGAACCAAAGCTGTTCATTAAGGAAGCAGAGAGACTGCTTGAAGTAAACACTGTTGAGTGCTATCTTTTCAGGCAATAGATATTTCTTTACTAGTGTTTGAAAGGTGCAAGCCTGCTTCTGAAATAGCTTCTCGAAGAACTGATAAGCTTAAGTGTCTTAACACAAGGCAAGGCGGCGAGAAAGCAGAAGATAACAGAAATAAAAAAAAAAAAAATAAAAATAAGCAGCTTTTATTTACAACCTCCACGATAGAGGGGAAAAGTGTGTTAATGATGACCACCTGTTCTGTGTATGTTGAGAAAGGCGGGGATATCACGATTGATGCCAAACATTTTCTCTCTCATCCATTTCTGAGTTTACAGAAAAAATTGTTGGGAGCAACACATTAGTAGGGACACAAAAAAAATCCGTGAAATGTTGAACACACAAACATTGTTGAATAGATAACTTGGCAAGTAAGGTCAGACACCACTCCAAAATGTAAACTCTAATATTTCCTTGATGTTGCTATTTCATTTGTTTTATACTTGATTGAAACTTCAAAGAAATGTTTTTAAACATCTCAAGCAATCAGTGGCTATGGAAAAGCTTCTAACTTTATTCCTGATATAAGTAAACTCGATATTTTTTTTTTGAAATGTTTTCCTGAAGATATGATCTACAATAAAGTATTTCAAAATAAATAGAACAACTGATTTTTTTATAAATTTTTTGTAAAACTCCTTACATTAAAAAAATTCCAAACATGTAACTACTTAACGACTTTATTTCAAATTAAGCCGGTATTACAATATTTCGTAACAATTACGACACTGACCCCTCACCTGGCGACACTGACCCCTCACCTGGCGACACTGACCTCTCACCTGGCAAGCGGCTTGTGTCGGGTCAGTGAACTGTGAGCGCCTTATGAGCGGTCAGTGCGCTGTAAGCAGCTTTGTGAACTAACCCTAGCACTTGGTCTCATCATTACCTGTCGATGTATAATTTTCTCAAAGAATCATGCATTCGTGTGACCTTTGCCCGACTGTTTCTGACAGATACTATTTCGCAAAATATAGGTGAACATCTCTCCTCCATTCTCGAGATACGCCCATGGACATCGCCGGTAAGTGTATATAAGCTGCATTACCTTATCATTACCTTATCATTACCATTACCTTATTATTTACCATTACCTTTTTTAAATTTTAAACAGTCCAAATAAAACACAGTTTACAGATTATACGCGTTAAAGAAGAAGCCTGTAGGACAAAAAGAAAAAGAGAGAAATGGAGAAAATATTGATCTTTATCTGTTGATTGTCCTGTAATAATGATGAATATTTATAAGCATACCTTCCCTCGAGAATGGAGTTCACTGCGTTTGCAAAAAGAAGTCATTACATCCAAACACCATCGTTTCCTCAATCAGTCGCCCATAAAGTCAGATGCACGCAGCCACAGAGACAAGAAATGAGGGAATTTTTTTTCGGAGCTGTTGCATCTCTACAGCTCGGCACATGGAGCCGCTCGATATTCTACAACCACAGAGATGGCGGAGACAGAAACACTCAGAGCTCTTCTGGCTTCCGGTATCTGCCAAATGACTGAGGAGTTTTTCTACGCAGCTTCCGGTATTTTTCTCTCTACTTTCAAGCCCCCACTTCTGTTTCACTTTTGCAGATGATGATGATGATTGTTGTTGTTGTTGTTGTTGTTGTTGTTGTTGTTGTTGTTGTTGTTGTTGTTGTTGTTGTTCACAGATTTCTAATCTTAATCTTTGCACAACTATTTCTCTTGACTTCAAAATCATTCTCAATCACTCCCCTACTCAATCGTATCAGAAAAAGAAAAGTTTTTTTAATTACATTCAGAACAGGAACAGAAAAGATGATCAGGACTAACATGAATGGTTTATTCGGTAAACTTTTACCCTCAGGATGGACAGCCAGAACTGTGCGCAACATGTCACGACTGGATGCTCTAAGCTCCGAACCGCTCATACAGAGACTTGAGGAGGTCCATGCGCTGTTGGTTCAGATGGTTGTCAAGGGATGGAGTCTCCTGGAACTTCAAGAAGAACTGTGTTGCCTTGTAGTAGGCTCCCCATGTAACCTTGCTTACCTCCTGGGGCGTGGGATCTCTGGACACAGAGGACATATCATCATCATCTTTCCTTCCTCATCGTAACCCTTCTGTCTTATTAATTTTAATTTTAACCCAGGTATCAGCTCCATACTTAGAGTGGAATGCACATGAAGTACTAGTCGGCTCAACAAGTTTTGTCTCTGATCCACGTTAAGCGGCATTTGTGACAAGTTATTATTTTTGGAACAATATGATTTACTTGATGAGGTTTGTGGCTAGCTCTGTTTATTTTATGTAGATAGTTACACATGACAGCGAGTAATGCACGTTATGTCCTACTGACCCATATTTCGCGAGGTTTGTCCACATGGTCATGACGTCAGTGGACACACGGCGGTCAGTGTCTGTCCAGTTTGTGTCGTTTCCAAACGGTTCTCCAAAGACAAATGGAATTTCAGCAGTGTGGGGCACACCTGTAGAAGACAGAGAAACAAAACTATCAATTAAGTCTTTAAACTGATTGTACGATTTAATTAGTATGCAATTAAGAAAAAAAATTGCCGTTGTTGCTTCCTTCTATATATTCTCTGTAGCCATGTCGAGACTAAGATGTCTGCGGTATTTGTGAGAGTTCATACTTTGAGAGGTGGTACAGACATACCTGTCCACTGAGGGTGATTGGAATTGGGGGACAGGTAGCTGAACTGGTAGACATACTGGCGCGCGGCACTGGAGTTGCTGACGGCGAGCTGTGACTCGTGGATCATGGGGTAGTTGAACCCCAGGTCTGTGTCCAGCTGCAACACGAATGAGACACTGATGTTCAAGATGGTCCGAAACTTACATTACTAGAAATATAGTGTATTGATACGAAATATCATTCATGGACAGACCTTTGTGCATGAGTGAAAACTTTTAGCCACAACTAAGCAACATTTATTCTTATTGATCCATAAAAGAATGACTTGCCAGCAAGGACACTTCTTCACTGAGGTCATCATCTGAGCAAAGTGGAATGCAAGGTGGTGTGTGGAGGTCTGTAGGATGTTCGGCTCTCAGTCCAAACTCACCTGAGCGACTGCCAGTGCGAGCTGCTGGCTGGTGGGCTGCGAGATGCTCTGCACGTACTCCTTGAACAGAGCTCGTCCTGCCTCCTGGGGTCCGCGAGGGAAGTTTGAGGTTGCTCGGTTCATTGTCTCTCTTTCAGCCGTGTTTAAGTTGTATTCATTGGGATTGAACCAAACTGGAAACGAAGACACAGAAAGGAATTAAGCCCGAAACTATGACACATGAAAATTGTAAATTTCCTTTTTTACAGTAAATACATCACATGGACAACATCGCATTAATGCCATGGGTTTCTTCGTTTAGACAGTGGAGGACAGGCATGAGTGACTAGACTAGACGCAACATGGCGGGATGTGATTGAGTAGACAGTGCGAGGCACGACAGGACATGAGTGAACTAGACAGTACAGGACATGAGTGAACTAGGCAGGACAGGACAAGACACGAATGAACTAGACAAGACAAGACAGGAGTGAACTAGATAGGACAACCTACACTCCATGCCAATGGAAGACTCATCTCTGGTGCAGCCGCGGATGGCGGGAACATCAGCCCCAGCACCCTCCAGAATGAGCTGTTCAGGAGGTTTGGGCAGAACCCCGAACCCTGTCTCCACAACAGGGATGAACTTGCTGCCATAGTCTGTCTGTTTTCAAGAAATATTCCTGACAATGACATGTGACTAATTCTGACTGTAAAGTAAGACCTCTTCCTACTACAGTGTCATGGCAATGAGGTTTAAAACCATAATAACTGACTAAAGTAGGGTCCTTCTGACAGTTATGTAATCAATCTTTGATATAAGGCGTCCTACGGACACAACCTTAGGGGTGGATGCCCTACACCATCATAAGTAAAAGCTTCTCTCGGTAGTCAGATATGAAGCTGAAAATAAGGTTTAGTCCTCACTCGAATAGAAGCGGCGGCTGTGATCAGGGTGTCCAGAGGCTGACCCCTCAGGCAAGAGACGAGAGCGGACGTACCCCTGTCTGTAGGACACCCGACCTTGGCAGCCACGGCCTGAGCGTGAGACAACGGGGTGGGCGTGGTGGTGGGCAGACTGACGGCCCACGTGGCCATAGTAAAGCCGCTCTCCATGATGGCTTTCTTAACAAGGCCTGTAATGATTGCACAAACGCATCGATAAATAAATCCTGTGTTCTATTTCAATATTTTAGTATCATTAATATAGCAATCATTTTGTGATCTGATTTATTTCATCAAAATACGAAGGTGGACTTCATTCTCACCTTTGGCAAGCGGTGAGATTCTCAGCTGAGAACTAAGGACACCTCCAGCACTTTCTCCAAATATTGTCACATCGTCAGGGTTGCCATGGAAACTTGCGATGTTTTCTTTAATCCACTTTAAAGCCTGAATCAAGTCCAGAAGACCGTAGTTCCCGGGACTGGAATCATCTCCAGTCGACAGAAATCCTGGTTTTAGGAAAGCAAAATATGAAAATAAAAAACTTTTTATCTAAGTAGTACCTTGTATAGGTAGTTGAAGGTGTCATATATGTTATCTGAGACTTGGACGGTTATTGGTTTATGCGTACAAAGGTGATTTTCATGTCTAAGACCAAGACATTGTCATGTCTGCTCAAGGAGGTGCGAACTTCAGGTAAACCAGTCCAAAGGTGGACAACTCACCGAGAATGTCCAGCCGGTAGTTGACGGACACGACAACGACTCCTCTCATGGCCAGTTCAGTGCCGTTAGTTCCGGAACCGCTGTTTTCCCAGAAGCCCCCACCGTGAATCCACATCATGACTGGCATCGGCTGACAGTCTGCTGACTGTGGAGTAAGGTTGGAGGCAATAAATGAGTCTCTGGGTATTATGTTTGGTCAGCTCGCACGATGTGCTTGTGATATTTTCACAAATTGTATGACTTCTGTTCGTACCCTGGTTTACATTACTACGACCTATGTTGGTTTAAGCCATTATTTTTTATCATGAAATATAATTACTGAATTGCGATCTTGGTTTGTTTGTGTTTTTTTACCAAGTGTCCCAATTATTTTGGCATTGACCTATTTTGGAAACAATGATTTCTAGCAGTTGAAAATATTGGCCAGCTGGCAAAGATAAGACAATATAATCACAGTGACCTTACTATTGAGGTCTTGTGTATGTACGACTGGTGTGTACACTAGGAACACTGAGACAGAGCTCTAGTATCTGAACCCACAAGCTTTTGCACTGTTTTCTGCATTCTCAGCAGTCTGCTTACTCGGTTTTAAAATACATATCTTACACAGTGTCTGTGTATGTTGAGTGTCAGACAGTCTTCGCTGGTTGGGAATGTGGGTGGCTCGTGCTTCTGTGGACACGCTGGACCGAAGTCGATGGCGTCCCGTGTTCCATCCCAGGGCTCCGCGGGTTGAGTTGGAGAAAACCGCAGTGGCCCTGTTTAACATCGTGAAATCACTCCCGCTTCTTCATTTATTAGTTTTTATCATTCAAAAGATCTTTGATCAGCTTCTAGTTCTTGCTGTGTGATAATAAGCATGATGACAATGAAGAAAAACCGTGTTTGTAGGAGGAATGTAGGAAATGTACACCTCGGTAGTGAGATGTGAGTGAACAGGTTGCTGGCGAGAACCAAATGAATGTTAATTATGTTCATTAAAGGACAAAGATTAGAGACATAACTGATTCTTTCACATCTTACCGACAGGCGGCTTAGCAAAGGGAATTCCGAGAAACGTGTCCAGGTACGTTGATGGTCCAGTGCTGACCCTTGACCCCCGCAGTCGCCCCAGTTTGGTGGTGACTACCACGTCCTCTGCCACTGCGCCGAGGACGCCCACAATCAACATCGCCACCACCGAGTGCATTCTGTACGACTGACGAGCAGCAACTGACAAAGATAACCGTCGTCTTATCCTTAAGGTCGCTGCAACACTCCATCCTCATGTCGGAATTTTTAAATGTTATTTTTGGATGAGAATAGAGGCTCTTGTCTGTTGTGTCCCTGACATCGAGAGATTTCCTGTAATGTTGCCCAATGACTACTGTTGGTAGTGCCAGCTCCACTGGTGTCAGTCGAAGCTGGCAGTGATTACAAGCTCGCCACACTGGGCTACCGTTGTCATCCCGACCTTGCCCCACCACACCTGTCTGAGGTACAGACACCTTGACATTTTTGTCTAATCTCTGAATGAATCAACGAAAGAAATTCGATAGACGCCCCTTCACCTGACCAGGACCCCTCTGTATGAAAATTCTTTCCCCCCAACCCCCGTTTTCTTTGAACTGTGTCTACTTTTAAAGCCTTCAAATCCGAGATAAAAAAATAAATCTCGGGTTAGAAATCAAACGTGCTCTTCGTTCACTGCTCAGTTATCTCCATTCATGCATTTAGTTCACGTCTGCCATACTGTCATCTCTTTGCTGACATGTTTTTTTGTCTGGTGACTGTCAGTTCATTTGTAGTCTTATGTGTGAATGGTCCACACGGAAAACGCATGTTTAAAATTATTATTATTATTAGTAGCAGTAGTAGTAGTAGTGTTGTTGTTATTGTTATTGTTATTCAATATCACGATCATGAACAACAATAACTTCCTTATTTGTAACTGGTGAACTGTAACCTTTTCATGAAATACTCAAATCAAGTAATTATGCAATCATGATATTTGTGATGAAGAAATATCTTTTTATTAACTCATTGATTGGGAAGACACAAACTTCACACAGTGTTGATACATCCCATACAGCGAGTCGGGATTTAATTCATGAAGAAAACAACAATATTGACGATGCTGTGTTGGTCGTCTGATTTCCGGAAACCTGGCGCAAATTTGCATAGTTAATTAACTAATTTTAAACCTTCTTTGTGGTTTTGAAAACACTTTAGAGCATGCAGGGTGCTGTTATTTTTCCAATGGAAGAGTTTTTGTGACTTCATTGTAACTGCATTTATCCAATGGCTAGTGCATTTCTGAAAATAGCGACTAAAAATTTAGATATTTCAAATGCATCCAAACAAGTGAGTGAAATGTTGATATTACTTGTGCTTAAAAGCTTATGTAACAAATACTTTATTTTGTTTTATAGTTCTGCTCCGTTCCTGAATTGTAGATGACAGACAGCAGATGATAGTCGGTAGAGGAGCCAGACGACACAGCTCCGAAGCCTCTAAGCTCCGAACCGCTCGTACAGAGACTTGAGGAGGTCCATGCGCTGTTGGTTGAGATGGTTGTCAAGGGATGGAGTCTCCTGGAATCTCAAGTAGAACTGAGTTGCCTCGTAGTAGGCGCCCCATGTGATGTTGCTGACTCCCTGGGGTGTGGGATCTCTGGACACAGAGGACATGTCATCAACACCCTACTTGTCTTCTTCCTTCCTTAATCAATCTTTATTAGTCATTAATCTTAACGACTCATTCGTGTCAACAAAAACACTTAGCTATGTATTCTACACCTCGAGGGGCAAGGCCAGTGACCGGTTTATGTATTTCTTGCAAACAAACACGTATTAGGCAAAGTGTCTAGGTATAGGTATGGGTATAGGTAGAGGTAGAAGTAGAGGAAGAGGTAGAGGTATGTCTGGCACACAGACTGAGATATCAAGTGACTAACAAGGAATCTTGCTGCCACCCACACTACATACCCATATTTAGCGAGGTTTGTCCACATAGTCATGACATCATTGGAAACACGTCGGTCAGCGTCTGTCCACTTGCTCTGACCACCAAACGGTTCTCCGAAGACAAATGGAATTTCCGCAGCGTGTGGCACCTCTGCAGACGACAGAACAAACCTCAGTATAGAACTGCTTTAAAGTATAAATTATTTCTAGCATAACACCAATAAGAAACCACCATGCGTGACATCTGTTTGACAACTGCTTCTTGTCCAATTACTTCTTGACCAGAGTTTTTTCTCTCAATAAATAGACACCAAATATAAGTGTAAACATACCCGACATAGTTGAGGATGGTGACAGGAAGCTGAACTGGTAGACATACTGTCGCGCTGCTGACTGGTTGCTGACAACAAGTCGTGTCTCGTGGATGGTCGGGTAGTTGAAGGCGAGATCTGACTGCAGCTGCAACACAGCAAAGCCACAAACAGTCAACAGCCTGTAGTCGCAACTACACGACACTTTGGTCAGATGATGGTTGATTTCTGAACAGATAAAGCGGTCAGCAACGACGACTAGATAGGTAGGATTCCCAGTGCTCAATGATTATTCTCACCTGAGAGACTCCCGTGGCGAGCTGCTGGCTGGTGGGGTTCTCGATGCCCTGTACATATTCCTTGAACAGAGCTCGTCCTGCCTCCTGGGGTCCGCGGGGGAAATTCGTTGCTGCACTGCTCATGACCTCAGTTTCGGCGGCTTGCAAGTTGTACTGAGGATTAGCCCGCACTGCAAACACAGATATTGTCCGACAGAAATCACAGATTACAGGTACAAAACGCCTACCTATCAACGTTCACCGGTTACCTTTACGACACAATTTATCCACTCGGGTATTAGGACTTTCATCATTATTAGGAAGTAGTACTCACAGGACGTAGTCCACCTGTTTCCTGTAGTTTTCATCATCAGGTTTACCGATTTCTCTTTTTCACTCACTCATTCACTCGCATGCGAAGACGTACACCGCAGACGGAACGTGACTACGTGATGGCGCCGTACATTTGAATTCCATCGGCATCTCGTCTCTGTTGGTGCCGCGGATGGACACGATGTCGGCTCCCGCGCCCTCCCGAATGAGCTGCTCCGGAGATTTGGGGAGAACCCCGAATTGTGTTTCCACCACAGGTGCGAAGAAGTTGCCTGATGCCTGGTGATAGAGTAATTACTAAAGTGTGATGACTTACGTGAAAAGATGCTAAAAATTGGACCAGCAATGTAATAAGACCATGGGATTATTTACAAATGCAAAATTATGTGAAAACAGTATCATGTGATTTAATTTTACAAGAATATTTTCCGTCATAAATAATTAAGTTGAGAGTTTCCCATTGCTACATACATGTAATAAATTGCTGACAAGAGGTTTTGACGGATGGTTGTTATTAATCACCAATACATGTCATGACACATTTCACAATATCAGACTAGGCTTGTCATTTATCAGTCCATGCTTCTCCTGCGAATTCTGTCCATATGAAGATAGAAAAGGTTTTCTACTCACTCGAACGGCAGCAGCGGCGGCCATCAGGGTGTCCAGGTGCTGGTCCTTGAGGCAGGAGACGAGGGCGGCCGTACCGTTGTCCGTCGGACACCCGACCTTGGTAGCAAGGGCTTGAGATCTCGACAAAGAGGTGGCAGGCGAGCTCTTGCCCCAGGGAGTCACTGATACACCACTCTCCATGATAGCTTTCTTTATTAGACCTGTGTGTATTGTCGGCAATGTGACTTGTAGGAAAATACAGCAATCTGTTAAGAAAGCTTTCTTCAATTTTCCAAGAAAGTATACAACCTTGTAACAACATACACTCAAATAGCTTAACGAACTGATTAATTAAATGATGTTTTTAAAAGATGAAAGGGGACTTCATGCCAACCTTTGGTAAGCGGAGAGATTCTCAGCTGAGAGGTCAGGGCACCTCCAGCACTTTCTCCAAATATTGTCACGTCGTCAGGGTTGCCATGGAAACTTGCGATGTTTTCTTTAATCCATTTCAAAGCCTGAATCACGTCCAGAAGACCGTAGTTCCCGGGACAGGAATCATCTCCAGTCGACAAGAATCCTGGTTTAAATAAAAACACTTTACAGGACTAACTAGATGCAAACTTATTCTACTGAGTACAGCTCACTGCAAACCACGAGTTTCCCTAACCCGGGAGTATACTGACCACTGGTGTACACACCAAAGGTAGTCCACTTACCCAGAATGTCTAGTCTGTAGTTCACTGTGACAACAACGACTCCCCTCATGGCCAATTCAGTACCGTTGACCTCCATGCCACTGCCTTGAGTGAAGCCCCCGCCGTGAACCCACATCATCACCGGCACCGCCTGGCAGTCTGCGGACTGTGTAGTGGAGGACAACAATAAACATTTCGGGATTAGTATGCTTGATGGGTTTTTGTGGTCAATGAAAAGTTTAGCAAAATGGTTCTCAGTAAACCAACTTATACCAATGTCATCTATTTTGCAAAATTTTATTTAATAATAATAATAATAATAATAATAATAATAATAATAATAATAATAATAGACTATGCTCGTGATTTATTTTTTTCTTTCACTCAAAATCTTCTGACATTGACTGGGACTGGAACTACTGATGTTTCCCTCAGATTTGAAGTTCAAAATCTGTGACAGCCAGCTGGCAGCGATAAGATAATAAACAAAAGGACTTTGCAAAAAAAAACAAAAAAAAACCTGACTTAGTTGTAAGTAGTGTCTTACAAACGTAGAACACAGACGAACAAACTAGTATCTGAAACCAAAAAGATTTACACTGTTAGTTCTCTGTTCTCGACTGTCGGTTTAGTCGGTTTAAAAAGACTTTTTTCTTACACAGTGAGTGTATATGTTTAGTGTCAGACAGTCTTCACTCGTTGTAAACCGGGGTAGCAGTTGTTGTTGTGGACACGCTGGCCCGAAGGTCTTGGCGTCCCGGGTGCCTACCCATGGTTCCGCGGGCTGAGTGCGAGCAAAGCGCAGCGACCCTGTCACATTGTGAACAGATTTCTGTTGTTTTATAGAATAAAGTAAGCACGAGTGTAAAAGATTACTTTGACACGTTGACCAACGACAGATGACAGGTGATGTTGTATAAACACCACACGTTAACACTAATGAAAACCCATGAAGAAAGCTTATGGTGTTTATCGTTTTTAATAAAAGATCAAGATTAGCACAATAATTTATTTTTTCACATCTTACCGACAGGCGGCTTAGCAAAGGGCACTCCGAGAAACGTGTCCAGGTACGTTGACGGTCCAGTGCTGACCCTTGACCCCCGCAGTCGGCCCAGGGTCGTGGTGACTACCACGTCCTCTGCCACGGCGCCGAGGACGCCCACAATCAAAATCGCCACCACCGAGTGCATTCTGTACGACTGACGAGCAGCAACTGACAAAGATAACCGTCGTCTTATCTTTAAGAAGTCTTAACACTCCATCCTCATGTCTGATATTTTTTAACAGTTATCTCTGGAGAAGACTACACGACACTTGTCTGTCTCTGTCCTCGACTTTGCGACATGCAGTACAGGCTGATGACTGTTTACTGTTTACAACTGTTTTTTGAAAGAGAAAAGTGAATCAATGATCACTCTGTTCTTAGTTAATATTCAACAATCATCATTTATTAACACTTTGTTCTCAGATACATTTAACAATCGCAGTGGACGAGAGGTTAGAGTGAAAACTTGACAAGTCAATAAACCTGAACACAATGCATGATAGGCATTCATGTTTTCCTTAATAAACAGTGTCTGCTAAATCATATCACAAGTAAATAAAGTTCTATTATCTCTAGTGAATTATTTATTAATACATTAGTCATGGTAGGATTGAAGCGCACAATGAAATATTCAAATTTAACTTACAACAGACCCCGCTGTCACATTATTTGAACTGTACCTTGTTACTGTATTTGTTTGGAGTATAACTGATAAGATAATGCATTTTATTCTTCTTTTAACTGTCACAGCATTCAATGTTTAAAATTTAAAGAAAGTATACAGAAGACATGTTCATCACACTGAGT
This sequence comes from Pomacea maculata, assembly GCA_004794325.1. Lineage (NCBI taxonomy): Eukaryota > Metazoa > Mollusca > Gastropoda > Architaenioglossa > Ampullariidae > Pomacea > Pomacea maculata. Next base: position 481,942 of record SRHC01003511.1, on the reverse strand, counting down.
CAAACAGGAACTTTGGGAATACTTTTTTCACACCTTTCTTCCTCAGTTAATGAAAAAAGTCAATAAAATTAATAAAATTTTACACCACATGCATGTAAAAAAATAAACGGCCAATTAAATTTTTTTAGCAAACACAATTAACTATACATGGCATTATATGAGGGTATATTAGAGTTTAAAGACATCGTTTAAATCATCGTTCATTCTTAAACACATTCGTTCAGCACTCCCGGTTACCTGTCTGTTTGTTATCTGTCTGAAGAACTCGCGCTCACACACGGATAAACACTACATAATCTCAAATAACAATTTCTGAGTAAAAATTTATTAATACAAGTTATCATCATAATAATCATTGCTGTAGTTGTCATGACATCATCATCATTATCCATCATCATTATTTTATTCGTTGTGTTCTGTAGCAAAAAATCTTTTTCCAGTTTGTAGCGCAAAGACTTCAGTTCAGTAGTGTCCATATTGATCATACAGGGATTTCACAAGATCCATTCGTCTCTGATACAGGTGAGAGTTCAGGGTTGGTTTGCTGTCGATGGTCAGGTACAGCTGAGTCACCGAGTTGTACGGGAACCACTTCACACTGGTGTACAGCGGGGGTGTGGGATCCCTGTAATGAAAACACACCCTGCCTTTCACTGCTTAGTTTAAAACAATAACTAGGAATACATCATTCTTACCATTTGTAAAGGATCGACGTGTGATTAGCATACATACCCGAACTTGGCAAAGTTGCTCAGCATGTCCATGACAGTGGCGGACACCCGCTTGTCGGTGTCGGTCCAGTTCCTCAGGCCGTTGAAAGGTTCCCCGGCGACAAACGGAGCCTCGGCACCGTGAGGCACACCTGTGACAGGTGCGTCAATATTTGATGGGAAACACTCACGGCTTTGCACAGTTCGTTTGAATGGTTTCTATGTTCTGTGTATCAGTTTCGTATCAGTGAACATGGACGGTATCTGGCTCCATATTTTGAGAAATTAGATAAATGCTTGTTATTGTTGTGTGCCAACTAATAAAATAAAGAACCAAACTACCATGTCAAGAATACATGTGTCATGAAAATTTTCCTAAGTTTTCATACGGTGTGCATCTTTGACAAAGAAGACAAGAGCGGTACAAATTTATAGTTTGAGAGAACACCTGTCTATCTCTTGGAATGGACGATCTGTGCAGGTAGGTACATCACTTGTCGTCTGTAGATGACTTACCTAGCCAAGAAGGAAAGCGTGAGTTGGGGGACTGGTAGGCGAACTGGTAGACATACTGGGGTGCGGATCCCATTCTGTTGGAGTTCACCTGAGACTCGTACAGCATCGGATAATTGAAGCGAAGGTCTGTTTTCATCTGAAACACAAGCAGACTATTTTTGAACTTCATTGGACAAGTATATAAATTTTCCAAAGATTTCAAAATATTGAGACGTTTTCAGCTCCATTCACAAATGATTTTAGCAAAATGAAAAAAAACAAAACAGAAAATTAAGAAGGCTTATAACCTCTTCGTCATTTTTCTCACCTGGACTACATCCAGGTAGAGCTCTTCTTTGGTGGAGGGATTTAACCGAGTGACATACTCGTTGAGGAGTATGGCGGTGACATTGTCGAGGCCCTGCTTGAAGTAAGTGGAGGCAAAGGTTCTGATCTCCGCCTCGGCGTCTGACAAGCTGTAGCTGATGAGAGGCTGGACTGGAGACAACAAAAATGGAAATGATGTTCATAAAATATAGAGGACGCAGCAACAAGAATGCTAATCACGAGACTTGTTGAGCGCCTTGCCCCGGCTCCGTTTTACAAAGATAATTGAGAGTAAAAACGAGAAAAACTACAATTCAGTCTGATCACTAAATTTATGCGACTGCCATATTCCCAGTTTTATGTTACTTTCGCCTTATTAAGAAATATTAAAATTCACAAATGACCATTGTTTAACAAAAGTGAATCATTTTCTATTTAATTTAAAGGGAAAAAAATAACAAAGTTCATACAAGCAGCGTCGATCGCATCCTCATCTCTGCTGCTGCCGCGAATGGAGGGAATGTCACTGCCTGCTCCCTCCCGTATCAGATCCTCAGGGTTTTTAGGGAGGACACCGAATCCTGTCTCTACTACTGGTATAAAGGAACTTGCAGGCCCTTCCTGTTTAAACAATCAAGCACTTTTATTGTCATATAAATGCCGGTATAGCAATTGTTTGACTCTATAGTACACGTGGCACATTTTTTCTGTATTTTTATTACAAGATACAGACGAGCAGCTATTTCTTCAAAGTTTCCCTTTTGCATGAGTGACATCTTCATTGTGTATCGTCAAGGTGGCTGTAACTACACACCTCTTCATATCTAACCCCAGGTTACAGTTCAGCAAAGGTTGTTAAGGTCTCAACAGTCTTACATAACCTCCTGCTCCTTTGTGGTAATCACGAGAACGACAGAGGAAAGAATAATAAATATTAATTAAAACGGGGCAAAACTGTTTGCTCACTAGGAAGGCGATGCTGGCGTTGAGCAGGATGTCCACAGGCTTACTCTTGATGCATGCCACGAGGGCAGCCGTGCCACCGTCCACAGGACAACCCACCCTGGTGGCAACACGTTTGGCAGAGGTTAGAGGACTCGGGGTGTCTGTGGGCAGCTTTCTGGCCCACTTGCAGGTAGCGAAGCCACTCTCCATGATCACCTTATTGAAGAGTCCTGAAATTCATTCATAAAAATGTTACTCATTATGTTAAAATATTTCTATAATTACTATTATCGTGTCCGTCTTTCAGATCCGTATCGTGCAAGTACCCTCTAATTATTTCAGAACTTTTGCCCTCAAACTTCCCCCTGATTGCTACAGACCAGGAATGATTCCACAGTTTTGTTTATTACCGAAAGACTGGCGTACTTGTATATCTAACATCGAGTGTTTATTTTATGTATATTAGCCTGTGTATGTTGAGTGACAGTCTTGCTGACCCTTGGCTAATGGTGAGATCCTCAGGTGAGAGATACTCAGACTTCCAGCACTCCCTCCGAATAAGGTGATTTCACCGGGGTTCCCACGGAAACTGGCGATGTTGGCTTTGATCCATTTCAGAGCCTGGATCATGTCAAGAAGACCATAGTTTCCTGGACTGGAATTATCCAGAGTCGACAAGAATCCTGGGAAAGATAGTTACAAGTAAATATTTTGTTTTGACTGTTTCCTATTCCATATACAGACTCGACTAGAAAGGATATAACATGAAAAATTACATTTCGTATCTCCCAACCGAAGAGCTATGAATTTCGAACCTAGAATGTCCAGTCTGTAGTTGATGGCGACAACCACGACGCCACGTTTAGCGAGTTCCGTGCCGTTGAAGATGGCGCCACTGCCTGTGCGGAAGCCACCGCCGTGGACGTACATCATCACCGGCAGTCCTCGACCAGGGGTGGAGTGCTTCGACCGCCGAGGGGGTCCACGGAAAGACCGAGTCCGCAGTTCTGTCTCCTGGTAGAGTTTAGTAAAAAGATACCAGTTAACACAGGTTTGACTTGTTGAATATATTACAATAATTAATGGCGGAATAAAACAGAAAAGAACTATCTTTGTGGTAGGCTAGTGAAAAGGGATTACACGAGACATCTTACCCCGGGGGTGAAGATGCTGAGACTAAGGCAATCTTCGCTGGTTGGCATGGGATCAAAGTCAGCTAGCTGTGGACACGCAGGACCATATCGGGTGGCGTCCAGCACCCCTTGCCAGGGCTGCGCTGGTTGTGTGGGCATGAGACGTAAAGCCCCTGACACAACACACAACATTTTGTAATACGCACTTATGGCTAAATAAAGCTAAAAAAGCGATCTATCGATCTTGTGTTCTTATTTATTGGTCAGAAAGCACACATGTAAACAATCCTCACCAACTGGAGGCTTGGCGTATGGGATACTCAGAAACGAGTCCACATATGTTGATGGTCCAGTTCTGACCCTTGACCCTCTCACCTGACCCAGTCTAGTGGTCACCACCACGTCCTCTGCCAGGACAGAGGTGAGGGCCGCCAGCACAGTCAGTACTCGAAGCATGGCTGAAATTAATGAACTGGGGAGACACAGCCAGACTGTTTAAATACTTTCCCCCAGGCTCAACAAGTGGTATTTACTGATGCGAGAACCTTGGCAGGATTATTTGGTTTAGCTAACACCCACGGCTGCTAGTTTTTGACCTCGCTCTCTCCCTTCTACAAGGAGTTGAACAAGGAGTTGAACAAGTGAGCTTTCGTCCTATTTAATGACCTTAGCTCGCATGCATGAGCGACTGAAATTCATCAAAGTGTAAAAGAACCCTAACTGGGTTTTTGCTCATGCTTTGTTCAGCTGAAAGAGGCACAAAATGTTGAACAAACAAAAAAAAAAAAAGAAACCTGCACTAGTCCAATTTATTAACCCTGACGAAATAATCCCCGTCGTCGCACTTGAGAGAAAATGATCGAGGGCGGGATGTCGGCGGGTTACGAAGTGGGACAGTGGTATGAACTCTGACCCTTGCCCAGCCGGTGGCGAATTCTCATCTTTGCAAAGAAAAACATAGAGGAACCCACAAGGAAGTCTGTTGTCTACAAAAAAACAAAAAAACAAAAAACAAAACAAAAACAAAAACAAACAGTTGTATGGAAATAAGAAGTAATACAGCTTTATATGAGAAATTATCAATTTCAGCTGTTAGAGTAGTTTTTACCGAGCACTACAACTGACCTGTGTGATGATCTTTATATGATGCTCTTTCACAGGTAAAACACTATTGATCAATGAATGAGCTAATGCAATTATCATTAGAGGTAAACTTTGTATCCAGTTCCACCCCGATATTGATGAATTTTATCTGATGATGTAAAGTTAATGTCAATGTCAATGGTTTTCAGAATCAACAAAGTGTCATAAGTTACATTCAGTAGACAGAGAAATTTATTGTTGTATTTCGTAATGGGGATTACTTGTTTGCCTCTTCTGTGTAATTTTTTTGATTTATTTATGGTTATGGACACTTTTAGCAAAGCCGAGAGGTTGGCGACGCTGAAAGTTTTAGTTTCTGCTTTAAAAAGATGCTTCATGGTTGTTGTCCACAAGACTGGCCATCAGCAGTTATGTCTAAAAACGCTTTGAACTCAACCAATCTTTAAAATTTTCTTTCTCAGTTAGTGTACGTTTATCTAGCTTACTAAATATTGGTGTTCGAACTGCCCTGACTAGATTGTAAATTAGAAGTCTCACCCGAAATATCACACCCTGAAGACATGAAGTGAACCCCATTGCTATAGATCGTTATATCATGATACTAGATATTTAAAACTGCATTTTATTTTAATTTTCACGCTAATATTCCAAACTTATACCCATTAAGTTCCTTAGATTGCCATGTACCTTAGCTATTATTTCATCGCGACAGTCGCTAAATCCTGTGCAACCCATTGTTATTCATTTGTAAGACATTTCAAATTCCTTGGGATGTTTCTTGAATGGGATTATTGTCTGCTGCGTTGTAAGGTGGAATAGTTAATGTAATTGTAAATAGATTGTATAAGTGTTTACATTTGTGAGTTCTTCGTTCGTTCGATTGTTTTCTCTCTTTTAAAGCAGTTTTACTGAAACCGAAAATACCAATAGCTTCGCCTTTCTGGGAGTCTTTTCTCTGACAAACTAAAAATTCAACAAATGCATCTTCGTTTATAAAATACGGCCCCAGCGCTCTAACCACTCGGCTGTCCACTTCTCCAAATGGAAAAAAAGTATGTCTTGCTTACTTAACCTCTTGTTAATAAAGAATTGTTAGTATCATTGTCTCTTCTCTCTGTACCCTGATTAGATGATGAAGACCAGATCTCATGTCCACTGTGTGTTTGTTGTGCCTGTGTAGGGTTTGTCAATGATGATTATTTCCCCTTACACACTGAAGTGTCTGTAGTGGAGGGAGGTAGTTGTGTTCACTGGTGAAGATGTAGACAGGTTTGATAAAGTGATGTTGGCCTGACTTTGTAGAATTTTATTTTTGTGACTAGACTGTGCATGGTTGCGATCGACTCCACTCATTACATTTTTGTCCATCCGCCTACATTCATCACACCTCATACACATTAGAACCTCTTTCTGGTGTAGTTACATGTTGTTATAGAGAGAACGATCAAAACTCTTCCCTTGTCTCTCGATGATCCTCTGCTTACAGGTCTACGATAGTACTCACGTGCATCTTCTTTCATAAAAAAACACACAATTGAATCAACAAACAAGTCCTCTTGAAAATTTAATTTATTAATAATAATAATCATCAGTAGCAGCAGCATCACCATCATCATCGTCATCGTCTTCGTCTTCGTCGTTTATGGTCACCACACTACTGACCAGTTTTTTATGAAAAAGTTTTCAGTAATGTCCGAATTGATCGTAAAGGGATTTAATGAGGTCCATCCGCTTTTGAAACAGGTGAGAGTTCAGCGACGGCCGGTCGTCAATAGTCAGGTACAGCTGAGTCTGAGAGTTGTACGGCGACCATCTCACCCCGCTGTACCCCAGAGGTGTCGGATCCCTGTAATGAAAACACACCTTGCCTCACTGTACTGTGGGGTACATCCTGACAACGCATACATATCTGTCTCACAATATACATTAGAGATATACATGGATCATCTCACAATACATTAGAGACACACATGGATCATGTCAAACTGTCAACGTCCTCAAGATGGTTGAATAATTGGAGCAGATCATGTTCAGACCTCGTATACGATCGGCTTGTTTATAGAGCACGTACCCAAACTTGGCGAAGTTGGTCCACAAGTCCATCACATTGGCAGCCACCCGCTTATCAGCGTCAGTCCAGTTTTTACGGCCGTTAAAAGGATCTCCAAACACGAAAGGTAACTCGGCAGTGTGTGGCACACCTGCACAAAATCTTAGTCTTGGTATTCTGTGGGCACGTGATCAGATTATTAGTGCATTCTGGGTATTTACTGTTTAGTTTCGTGACATTTAATAGCGAGACTGTTATTTTGAAAAATGTGATGATCTGTATTTCATTATAATAATTTTTGCTTTGACCTCCTTGAACTTCAGAAAGTCTTACCTATCCAAGAAGGAAACCCTGAGTTGGGGGACTGGTAGGTGAACTGGTAGACGAACTGGGGTGCGGAACCCCTTCTGTTGGCGGTCACCTGAGACTCGTTCAGCTTCGGATAATTGAAGCGAAGGTCTGTCTTCATCTGAAACACAGAAGGATTGCTCTTTGCACTTTGTCGGGTCAACCATATCATGTTGAAGATTTTTTCATCATAATTATGCAATTTTTCTGCAAAGTAAGCAAGGCAGAGGGAGAGCTCTTTTCAGTTTCTACACTTGTCCTTCCCTCACCTGGGAGACAGCCACGTAAAGCTGTTGTGGGGTGGTGGGGTTCACCTGGGTCACATACTCGTTGAGAAGGATGGCGGTGACATTGTCCAAGCCCTGTCTGAAGTAGGTTGTGGCGTATGTCCTGATATCAGCCTGGGCTTCAGACAAGGTGTAACCGCTGAACGGCAGAACTGCAAGAGTCAAATAATCACTGGATAAAATTTATCAATGTTTGTCAACAAAGCTAATAAGACGGGTGGGTGGACGGACGGGCGAATCGAGAAATGTAAAAGCAAATAAATGAACTTGTCTTTTAGACAAAAATGTTATACATAATTTGAAGATCATTCATTATTCATACATGAAGCTTCGATCGTATCCTCGTCCTTGTTGCTGCCGCGAATGGAGAGAATGTCACTGCCTGCTCCCTCCAGTATCAGTTCCGCTGGGTTTTTCGGGATGACACCGAATCCTGTCTCTACAGTCGGAATGAAGGAGCTGGCGGGCCCGTCCTGTTGAAAACCACAATTACAGCTTTAGAAAAGCCTCCAACTGTAAAAGCGAAAACTATTATAGTTCTGGAATGTGTAGACTGGGGAGGGAGCTAGTAGAGACCGAACCTTTTTGTGAGGTCCCACTGAAGGATCATGTACCCCATTAATAAAGCTGGGTCAGCTGAGGGAAAACATGTTTTTGTAACATAACTCACCAGGTAGGCGGCGCTGGCGGTGAGCAGGACGTCCACAGGCTTACTCTTGATGCATGCCACCAGGGCAGCCGTGCCACTGTCCACAGGACAACCCGCTTTGGCGGCAACCAGCTTAGCAGACGTGAGAGGACTCGGGGTGTATGAGGGTGGTTTGATGGCCCACTGGCAGGTAGCGAAGCCACTCTCCATGATCACCTTATTGAAGAGTCCTGTTTTGCATATTACATAATTCCTACAATCAATCATCAGCTGCTGTATTTGCTATTTGGCTTTCATATTTTTAATTTCATACATTAAAACATTCTGACAATGCAAGGAAAATACATAATCTGATTGGACTTTTGAAAAGCACCAATTTAAATGAAAATAAAACAGAATGTTTCTTAAATTGAAATGAAATTTTGTTGTAAATATGTTAGTTGAAAACAACAGTATTGTCAATGGAGTTCATGTTTAGTTGTTAGTTTTCTTATTCTACTTGTACAGATTTGTCAGTTTATACGTATCATTATATCCGACAAAAAGAAAATGTGCTGACCCTTGGCTAACGGCGATATCCGTAAGTGAGATATGCTCAGACTTCCAGCACTTTCTCCGAACACTGTGATTTCATTGGGGTTACCATGGAAACTGGCAATGTTGGCTTTGATCCATTTCAGGGCTTGGATCATGTCGAGAAGACCGTAGTTTCCTGGACTGGAATCATCCATAGTCGACAAGAATCCTGGGAAAAGATCGTTTCATATCACTCAGGGTGATTCTAGAGATAATTCATATCATATCCTTCAGGCATAATCACCATAACTCTCTTACAGACCAAACACTTATGGAAAAAAGGAAAATGGACTTAGCTATGGACTTGGCTGCTCAGTTCATCGACTCACACCACAATAAGTTGTTACAAACATTAGTTTAAAAAATGGTTAAACCTTCTGGTCCCCCCAAAGTAAGAGTGGTCAAGGTCTGACCTAGAATGTCCAGTCTGTAGTTGATGGTGACGACCACCACTCCATGTTTAGCGAGTTCCGTGCCGTTGAAGCCGGAGCCACTGCCCCCCCTGAAGCCACCTCCATGAACAAACATCATGACAGGGAGGAGTCTTGGAGGGTCAGCTTGGTGCTTCAAACGCCGCTGGGGGCCACGAGGGTCTCTGTGGGCTGACCGGGTCCTTGATACTACATCCTGAAGCTAGACACATAAGACATCGAGACGATCCACTTGATATCCCCTCGGAACATGAGATGGAAAATGAGATGATAAATCTTTAATTCCAAAGTTTGTAAAAAAATAATAAAAAAATATTGAAATAGTCAAAGATATCACAATCTTCTCATTGTCACAGTGAACATACCACTCATGATTAAGCTTCACTTAAATGAAACGACAGATCAAAAAAATGACAAAAAAAGTTGGCAGAAATAAACTTGGGTGGGCAAAGCCAGGTACCCATGCTAGTAATACAGATTATATTAGCTTACGAGAAGTGTGTAAATAAATATTCATAACCAACAAATAGCACGCTGATATAGACTCGTAAGACAAAGTTTTTACCCCGGGGGTGAAGATGTTGAGGCTAAGGCAATCTTCGCTGGTTGGGGTTGGGTTGGGGTCAAAGGGCGGTATGAGCTGTGGACACGCAGGACCATATCGGGTGGCGTTCAGCACCCCTTGCCAGGGCTGCGCTGGTTGTGTCGGCATGAGACGTAAAGCCCCTGACACAACATGCAACATTTTGTAACACACACTTACACTAAAGTAAGGTTTTTGGGGCACTTTCTACATTAGGTTTTGAAATTTTCTGCAAAGTAGAGGTTTACAAGTATATACACGCATGTTAGTTATTTGTCTTTATTAAAAGCTACAAGCTCCAAAGAAAGTATGAGTTGGCATTCTACATGGCCTGTACTGAATATGGAGAACCACTGACAGTACATTGACCCTAAGACACCATACCGTGCGATCTTTGTTCTTCAGAATGTCATCTGTATGATTATTTACTTTTGAGTTTACAGGCCTTGAGTATATCCTGGACAGGTCAGAGGTCTAAGCGAAATAATGACCGACGCTGGATGTCAACAATAGACGAGACAACATTCAACAGATGATAGATCGCTTCAATGACCATAAACTTTAGACAGTTTATCCCGAGATAGCTTGTCTTCTTATCTTTCGTTAACTAACAACACACTACATTACAGTCTGTGTGATAAACTTATGCACATTCACAGGCGCATCAACAATATCTCACCAACAGGAGGCTTGGCGTAGGGGACACCAAAAAACGTGTCCAGGTATGTTGAAGGTCCAGTGCTGACCCTTGACCCTCTCAGCTGACCCAGTGTAGTGGTCACCACCACGTCCTCCGCCAGGACGGCGAGGAGAAACGTTGGCAGCACAGTCAGTACCTGAAGCATGGCTGAAATTAATGAACTCCAGCAGCAGGCAGTCAGTTTAAATACTCGCCCTCAGGCTCACCACGACTGGTGTTTACTCATGAACCTTCCAGAAGAGAAGAGCGAACTATAGCCGATCTGTTTAATTAACCGACACCTGATTCTTTCAGTCCCTCGGCCTTGCTCTTTGTGACTGGAAGGACTAGAGGTCAACATGTGAGCTTTCGTTCTGTATATCAACACAAGGCTGGGTGTGTGAAAGTAGGACAAAGTGCTGAGAAGATTGTTTCCACTAGGAACTACAGACTTTTTCATTCTGGTATTTATACGTTTGGGTAATGATTTATTTTGCTGGAATAATAACTATTATCCAAATTGTCTTAGAACAAAGAGTAACAGTGTTTGGCAGGAAGATGGAAGTGAAGTGAGGAGCAGACGTGAAGGACGGTGCAGTGAATCCTGATCACACAAGAAAAGGTCATTGAGTGCCGACTTTAAAGTTGGACAAATATAAATACAAACACAGTATACGCACGCGAGGATTCATGAAAGAGGAGATGATGGGGCATGTAAGGCGGGCACAAAGCAGGACGGTGGTCCCAACTCTCACCCGGTCCCACCCGGCGAGTGTTTGCCCACAGACAACATTTCGTCCCCAAGACCTCCTTTCACGTTGTTTTTCCTTCCTCTATACATCACCATGGCGACACGACACGTGATCATCGTCTGCTGATTATCAGTACCTCTGAACACACCTCTCTTGACATCAGGACACACAGGCACACACCTGACCTAGTCCTAGTTTTGAGAGAAACCACTCGCTGGAGAGTAAAAATAAAAGTTCACTCGTGAGATTATAATTATTTGTAGTGAGGATGGCCTGCACTAGTATAAACAACGAGGTTGTGTTTTTCTTACGATTTCTTATTTGAATAATTTGTTCTTGCTCCTTAACAACTGTTTGTCAAAGGATAGAAGGAAGTTATAGAGAGAGGCATGGTCAATTGGTAAACTTGTCTCTTGTTGTTGAGGTTCACAAAAATATATCACTTGATTCATGTTTCTTTGATTGTTGTGTTAACACATTTCATAAAGCTTTAAGACAAAATAAATGTCTTTGACCCACAGGTCGAGCGGGTATTCAACGTTTCTACAGCATGGCATGCTGGGTACACCTAATCTTTTCTTTCACTGTCTCTAACTTTCCTGATGAACAAAGTATCCACAGCTAGTGGGTAGAGACAAGAGAGTTGTCAGTCCTAAAATATACATGTCCTCTGTACTTTCTTTTAATTTTAAAATCTTTCTTTCACACACACACACAAGCACACACACACACACACACATATATATAAGGGTGATAACACAGTCAAGAGAGAGATGATAATTATACTTAAGGAAGATAACACAATGAACACAGAGTTGAATGCTCATTTTCATTTTATTTGTCCATCTGTCCATAGACAACATTCCTATTGTCCATATTGTTCAAAAAGACTCTCCAAGAACTCCATTTTGTTTCTGTTCAGGTGGGCGCTCAGTGACGGTTTAGACTCGAACCTCAGGTACGCCTGCACCGCCGGTGTGTAGGGCAACCACGTGACCCCGTCAGAGTCCAGAGGTGCGGGGTCAAGGACGCTGTTCAGAGGCGTGGGGTCGCTGTGTGACAGACGGTGAGCACGACTTACATGATCATTTCCATAATTCATTGAAAGCTGGAAAAGATATTGCAGTAGCCATAGCGAATGTTACCCACGTACCCGTGTTTGGCGAAGTTTGTCCACATGTCCATCATGTCGCTGGACACCTGCTTGTCCTCGTCCGTCCAGTTTTTCGTGGCATCAAAAGGTAAACCGGATACAAACGGAATTTCGGCTGTGTGGGGCACACCTGCATGTCACAGATGGATATCATTGCCCCAACCATTCGTAGACACTCTTGAAGTGCTTTGTACCCAGACAATGACAAGCAAATTTTATTTTTAATAGTTAGCTACTACGATAGTTAATAGTAAGCATCTGATTTTAATATTTCTGGTCTATTCCACAGGTGACACAGACTCTCACCTGCCCACTCGGGGAAACCTAAGCGAGGGGACAGGTAGCTGAACTGATAGACATACTGACGAGCAGACCCGGGGACACTTGCACTCAGCAAACTTTCCTTCATCATGGGGTAGTTGAAGTACAGGTCGGAACAGATCTGGAATAAGCAGGCAAACCATTACAGAACTTTTATATTTTCAGAAAAGCATAAATACAAACTAGTTTTTTAGACACTTCAAAGACATGTTGCATTACCTGGTTCACACCCTGGGCAATCTGCGGGTTCGTCGTATAATTTGCCTCCAGGATGTACTCCTGGAGTAGTGCTGTTGTTGCTTGTTGTGGACCTAGAGGGAAGTATGTCAAAGCCTGTTGCATGATGGCAGCCTCGGCATCGGTCAGGTTCATTGAAGAGGTTACCATCACTGAGAACATCAGAACATGATCAGTCTTTGAAAGGCTTTGCTGCTTTGGGTAGAGAAAACACAAACACTCAGCGAGTCACGTGTCCATGCTACACCTCAAACACCTTTCACGAAACAAAAGTCAAACAAGTCTCGGTTATCATGAAAGATGAAGAGTGAGTTGATTTATTGTGAAAGTGAGTATACCCTCATCTCTGTTGGTCCCTCGAATAGCAAAAATCCCTCTGCCTGCCCCTTCCCGAATGAGTTGTTCGGGAACTTTGGGGAGGACACCAAAACCTGTCTCCACCATCGGCACGAAGACGCTGAGGTAAGAAGTCTTCAGACAAAAAGCAAAATCTGTTCATTCTTCTGCTAATTAGAAAATGCCTGAAATAGTTTTTAAAAACAGCTTAAAAATCGAGTACAAACATTGGTACGTATGACCTCGTGGATAACTATTCAGTACACAAAATGATTTTTTCTTAAATTCTGGAAATGGTGTTTGTTAAAGTTTACACCCGAAGGTAGGCTGCCAATGTTTGCTCACCCGAATGGAAGCGCTGGCATTGAGGACACGATCAAGAGGCTGATTCCTGACGCACGTGACGAGAGCACCCGAGCCCTGGTTGACGGGGCACCCGAGTTTAGTGGCGAGGGCTTGAGCAGACGTCAGTGGACTCGGGGTGTCTGTCGGTGACATGGAGGCCCACTTGCACACGGAAACCCCGCTCTCCATGATCACCTTCTGGAAAAGACCTGTTCAGACATTCGCAGATAATCCAAGTAGTATTTGAAGCTACTGTCAGCACTGTAAGTAGTAGAAATGTGTGAGATAAACATCAGAAAGTTTCAGACAACGAACTTTGACAAGGCGTTAATCTCAGGGAGGTGCTGGGTACCCTTCTAAGTTGGAATGTGTAGTGTTGTTCAATGTGCAGGTGCTTAGTGATGTCCTGAATGAGTTGCTAAGCAGTCACTCCGATAGTTGATCACCTTGAGCAGGAGGAGAACTTCGTAAGAGAGAACAGATGGCGCCGCCAGCGCTCTCCCCAAATATTGTGACGTCACTGGGGTTCCCGCCAAAGCTCGCGATGTTGGCTTTGATCCACCTCAAGGACTCAATGGCATCGAGAAGCCCATAGTTTCCTGGACTTACATCGTCTTGGGTTGAAAAGAAACCTAACAAAAGCAGTTCAAACGTCGCTTTTATTATTCAAGAAAACTCGTCAAGATACTGTCGTCCTAACATGTTCTGTCTTCTCATCTTTTTAATTGCGGTACGTTAGTAAACAAGTTTGGTTCCTTGCTCTAGCACCAAGTACAAGGAGTTCAAGATCAAATAGTGCCGACAGTTTAAAGAACTGACCAAGAATGTCGAGTCTGTAGTTGATGGTCACGAAGACAACGCCTTTCATCGCCAGTCTGGTTCCGTTGAAATCGGCGCTGGCTCCTTCCACGAAGCCTCCTCCATGAATGTACACCATCACCGGAAGGAGATCTTGGTTGCAGGGTCTCGACTGGGTGTGAGAAGAGATTTTAATATTTTACAAATAAACCGTCTATTACTAACCGAAACTGCAGAAACGAATTATATTAGTGATAATGTCGGCGGAGACAACTTGAAAACTGTAAACACTTAGCGGAGTTAAAACAGTCAGGAATGAAAATTACAGAAATTCATCTCATAGACATCAGGGTCACCATGGTATGCCGGAACAAAGTGGGAATGATTACTACAAGAATACGAAATATGAGTTCCATTATAGGAATATCGGTTATCGGAATGTTTGGGGAGTTTTCTTTTGTAACGAGGTTCGATTAGTCAATAAATGGCTATCATTATGATACAAAGCACAACAAGATTTGTTGGACACTCATTAATTTTGTTTAATTGTTAAAAAATTTCATTAATTGTGATTATAAAGGTCTTACGCCGGGTGCTACAATGTTAAGGGTCAGGCAGTCCTCGCTGGTCGCTCCACGCCTAAGTTGTGGACACGCCGGCCCATACCGGGTGGCGTCCAGGGTTCCTCTCCAGGGTGCCACTGGCTGGGTGGCAGCGAACCGCAGAGCTCCTGTTCCAGAAAAAAAAATGAAGAATTAAAATTCCTGAGCTTTTCTGTGTTATTTTCTTTGGTCCACCCACGATGACAACTTCAGAAGCTTGTTCTGTTTAATGTATCACGTGTAACACCAAATCCTAATATCAGTAATTTGCAATAAAATATTTCCAATCGTATTTTGTCATCGGCGTCGTCAGAATCAAACGTGGAAGGTTTGCTAGTACGACTTCCATTAACAGTTACACTCACCAACTGGAGGCTTGGCGTAAGGGACACCCAGAAACGTGTCCAGGTATGTGGACGGTCCAGTGCTGACCCTCGACCCTCTCACCTGACCCAGTCTGGTGGTCACCACCACGTCCGTCGCTGTCGTCGTGCCCAGACTCACGGCCACCAGGACCACCAACGTTGGCAGCATGGCTGTCGTCAACTGGGCTGCTCGGTGTTGACGTTTCTTGAAATACCCGTTCGTCAGGTCTCGGGTGAGTGTAGGTCCGAGCAAAACCCTCGACGGCGCTGGCGACTGTGTTACGTAAGGACCATCGTGACTGGCGTCTGGCGCAATGGCTTCTTTGTTGTGAAAGGGAAAGTTTTCGTTCTGCATAACGAACTTCAGTCAGTAAAGGGTAGGGTATGTAAACAGTTTTGTAAGCTTTCAGACTGGCTTTTTGAGAGTGACGAGTGTTCATTTTGCAACT
Source organism: Pomacea maculata (assembly GCA_004794325.1). Lineage (NCBI taxonomy): Eukaryota > Metazoa > Mollusca > Gastropoda > Architaenioglossa > Ampullariidae > Pomacea > Pomacea maculata. Next base: position 466,267 of record SRHC01003511.1, on the reverse strand, counting down.
TGAAATAAGAAACGACGAGACTTGTGGCTGTGTAAATAGAGTGCAGGCCAATCCGTTTATTCGGAGTCACTTATCAGACTGAATCAGGTTTTGGGGGACCTCTAAGGTATGTACGTGGGTTTTGGGGTTTATTCGTCACTTCAAACATTTTTTTTTACATGATTCATACACCTTTTGAGTCTTAAACAGCTTTCTGTAATGGTGTAAGTGGTTCACTGTATCTAAGGAATGATGTCGAACCGGTCCTCTCTTTTTGATTCTGGTGCATTCCTTGATAAACCAAGTACACGTCACGGGTGAGTTGACACAGGGAGGTCGTCAGTCTTTTGTGTGTGACTAGCAACTTTATGCGACCACAAGGCTGTATAGGAGCATTTTGTGCTGTCTTCTGCATATAAATCTCTCTTCTTTTCCAGCTTTGTCTATATCTCTCTACCTGTCTGTCTACCCTCTCTCTCTCTCTCACACACACACGTGAAAAATTACAAAAAGCTGAAGACAAACGTAATATAAAATGAATTTTCAATTTATTTCTCAAGTCCGCAGACAAGCTGCCTATTGTCCATATTGTTCAAGAAGGCTCTCCAAGAACTCCATCTTGTTTCTGTTGAGGTGGGAGCTCACTGACGGTTTAGACTCGAACCTCAGGTACGCCTGTACCGCCGGTGTGTACGGCAACCATATGAGGACATCAGCGGCCAGAGGGTTGGGGTCAAAGGCACTGTTCAGAGGCGTGGGGTCGCTGAGTGACAGACAAGTTGAAGAATGACTACTAACACGAGAAATAACATCTATGGAATAATAAAAGTATCACTTAAAGTCGGTAAGTATGACCGTATTTTCAGTACATTCTGCACACATACCACACCTACCCGAACTTGGCAAAGTTTGTCCACATATCCATCATGTCACTGGACACCTTTTTGTCCGTGTCCGTCCAGTTTGCTGTCATGTCAAAAGGTGAGCCGAAGACAAAGGGTAGTTCTGCTGTGTGGGGTACACCTGCATACAAACACAAACATATTATGTTTACACCCGACTGACAGTCACTACGTACAGTCTGTCTATTACAAAAACAATTTAGAATAACTGGGTCTTTTTTAAAGACATTTTCTCAATAAAAAAATATTCTGTTCATGCGTTAATAACATTATCTATACACGAGATATCATGATGGCCCCTAGGACAGCTTCCCAGCCACAGATACTTTCTGAAACAAATTAGTAAAAAGGTAAAAAGGAAATAACCATCTGCGTGTCTGTCACTGCAAACTCTTTTTTTAATCCACACCTGTGACACACTCACTCACCTGCCCACTGAGGAAAGCGAGAATTAGGGGACAGGTAGCTGAACTGATACACATACTGACGAGCAGCCCCGGGTACACTTGCACTCAGTAAACTCTCCCTCAGCATGGGGTAGTTGAAGCGCAGGTCAGTGATGATCTGAAATGTACACAAAGTCAGTCGAGGTGAGGGCAGACCAGGGCAATAGTTATTTTCTGAGACACTTAGAAGACAATATTATGCCTCACCTGGCCTAGATCCTGTACAATTTGCAGGCCTGTGTTGTGGTTTGGCCCCAGGATGTACTCCTGGAGTATTGCCGCTGTTGCCTGCTGCACCCCACGAGGGAAGTATGTCGCCGCGTGTTGCATGACGGTAGTCTCGGCAGTGCTCAGGTTCATTGAAAGAGGTGACATCCCTGAGGACATCAGTACATGGTCAATTTTCAAGAGACTTTGCTACTTCTGATATAGATACCATAAACTAGTCGAACACACACCCACCCCTATGCACAGAGACGAGTGAATCAAGCTCAGCTCTCCTACATACGTGTCAGTTTTGTAGACTAAATAATAGCAAAAATAATCAGAAAATGTTTTAAAGTTTTTCTTGTCATTCTTACTCGTGAAACTAATTATATCTTCGTCTTTGTTGCTTCCTCGAATAGCAAGAATCCCGCTGCCTGCCCCCTCCCTGATGAGTTGCTCCGGGGCCTTGGGGAGGACACCAAAACCTGTCTCCACCACCGGCAGGAAGACGCTGGCGTACTCCGTCTGTAGACAGAGACAATGTAGACATGACCTGCGTACACAGAAATGTCTAGCAACTATTAAAATGTGTGTACATAACCGTATAAAACAGTGTACAACAGCTATATCAGATCAGACTACTCATTTTTGCAATGTAAGTCCGGAACATTTTGTCTTTAATGACGAAAGTAAAGACTGTTTTTCTCGTACCCAGCTTTTTGTGAAGTTGGTAAACAATGAGGACTGGCTGTCCTGGGTTCAGATCTCGTTTCAACCATACAGTTCTTTCCCTTTGTGTGTCATCCATTTACAGGGTTTGCCGTCACGTGGTTCATTTGCTTCATACACAGATTCCATTTGTCATCGTATACTAGCAATTTCTGGTCACTTGTCAAGTTTGTGGTTAGTCAAAAAAACAGGTGGAGAGTCTTTTCTTACAGACTTTCTTTGAATCAAAAGAAATGGCAACAATAACGCTACAAACACTTGCTCACTCGAAGGGAAGCGCTGACGTTGAGAAGACGATCCAGAGGCTGATTCTTGACGCACGTGACAAGAGCACCCGAGCCCTGGTTGACGGGACACCCGAGCTTAGTGCCGAGGGCTTGAGCAGACGTCAGTGGACTCGGGGTGGCTGTCGGTAATATGAAGGCCCACTTGCACACTGAAAACCCGCTCTCCATGATCACCTTCTGGAAAAGACCTGTTAAAAAAATTCCTAAATACAATACTTTTGATCATAAACACCACTGTCGTCATTAGCTAAACTGTGTCAAGTGAAAGTACTGTAAAGTGTTTATAATTAAAGTCAAACCCGCTATAAATTAAAAATTCAGCTGAAAGTTGCTGGCAAGTCCAGGAAATTTATTTGCTACAGGTTTAGTAGGCCCAATTCGTACTTCTGAAGGCAATAAAGGGGCCAGGTAATGGAGTATCTACGAGCTTGTGCTCATCATGTTGCCCATTAGCAAGCAGACATGAGACCGAGGTCTTGCCTCTATTCAGAACCGAGTCCAGAACTACGATGTCCTGCATCTTTTAAAAAAAGGGTCTTTCTTAGATTTTGAGAATCTTTTAGTGAACTAAGCTCTCTTTTATAAAACTACTTTCCAAGTAGCTCACCTCGAGCGAGTGGAGAGATTCTCAGATGAGAAGAGATGATGCTGCCGGCGCTCTCCCCGAATATTGTGACGTCACTGGGGTTCCCGCCAAAGCTCGCGATGTTGGCTTTGATCCACTTCAAGGACTCGATGGCATCGAGAAGCCCATAATTTCCTGGACTGACATCGTCTTGGGTTGACAAGAAACCTAACAAAAGCAGTTCAAACATCTCTTGTATTATTCATGAAAAAAACTGTCAAGATACTGTCGTCCTAACATGTTCTGTCTTCTCATCTTTTAAAGCGCGGGTCGTTGATACACAAGCTTTGGTTGTTTTTCTCTAGCAACAAGTACAAAGAGTCCAAGATCAAACAGTGCCGACAGTTTAAAGAACTGACCAAGAACGTCCAGTCTGTAGTTGATGGTCACGAATACGACTCCTTTTCGAGCAAGCTCGGTCCCATTGAAAGATATGCCGCCTCCTTCCCAGAAGCCTCCTCCATGAATAAACACCATCACCGGAAGTAGATTATGGTTGCAGGGTCTCGACTGGGTGTGAAATCACATTTTAAACTTTTTAACATCCACAAACATTTACTATAAATTACGCAAGTAACAACAAATAAACGGAAACCGCCTCACGACACAGTCAGTGTGTACGGCCTTCGCGTGTCGTCAGCCGCCGAGTTACACGGAGCAACCAAAGAGTTCCCCCCCACCACCACCACCACCACCACCACCACCACCACCACCACTGTTTGTCATCGTTACTGTCTAAATAAAGAAAATTTGACAATTAAGAATTATGAAATTATACAGCTTTGTCATTGTTGATTTACTGATACTGTCTACACAAAATTTACAATAAGGAATTATGAGGGTAAAGTACTTTTTTATAATTAGAGCGAAAATTAACAAGAAATTCTTCTTTATTCGTTGTTACGAAGATCTTACTCCGGGCGCTATGATGTTGAGGGTCAGGCAGTCCTCGCTAGTGGGTGCAGGTGGAGGGTGAGACAGCTGTGGACACGCCGGCCCATACCTGGTGGCGTCCAGCGTTCCTGTCCATTGTCCCACTGGCTGGGTGGCAGCCAACCGCAGAGGTCCTGTTTGCAGAAAATCCTGCCTAAGACGGTGTAGCATTTTTCTTCGCGAATGAACAATTTTATAAGAGACAAACGATGCTCTAATGTTTAGTATTATTCAGTCAATACTTCTTGCGCAAACAACAGAAGCCTCGCTATCAATTGTCATCAGGATGGAATGTGGAAGGTTTGCTAGTACGACATCCATCAACCGTTACACTCACCAACAGGAGGCTTGGCGTAGGGGACACCCAGAAACGTGTCCAGGTATGTGGACGGTCCAGTGCTGACCCTCGTCCCTCTCAGCTGACCCAGTCTGGTGGTCACCACCACGTCCGTCGCTGTCGTCGTGCCCAGACTCACGGCCACCAGAACCACTAACGTTGGCAGCATGGCTGTCGTCAACTGGGTCTGTTGTGACAGGCGGGTGTGTAAATACCCGTCAAGGTTTACAGATACCGTTGATGTCTTCTCCCCACCCTTAAATAGTCCCTGACTGGCGTGTGACGCAATGGCTGGTGGCGAGAGAGAGAGAGATGCTTTGTAGGTCATGAGAAGTATGTCGGGCGGCCAGTGTCAACTGTTTTCTTTGCATAAAACCTCGTTGATGTCTTGTATCTACTGTTAGTGAACAGCCAAAACAACTAACTGACATACAATGTAAACAAAAACAGGCAGAGACTAACATCAGTCAATTTATGTTTAGTCATTTATTGACACGATCAGATTTCTAAAATAAATGTTTGTATGTATAGGTCTGTTTGATATAAATATATGTCTGCATAAGTATATATCTATACGATATATAATGATGTATATATGATTTATGTATACGTCTATGTCTTTAATTTATGAAGTTTATGATGTTTGCGTTTTGTTTACATGCATGTTTGTATATATCTATATATGATTCATTTCTGTAGTGATTGAGTATGTTTAATGTGTGTAGTGTTAGGTACATCTGATGTACGTCTGTACGATGTACATGATATATCACGTATCTACATATCTATATTATAATGTATGTATGATGTATTATGCTTGTAGTCATGAGGTCCGTATGATGTATGTCTATGTGTATGATGCATGGATGGATGACTGGACGGATGGACGTCGGGACGGACGTGAGTAGTAGCCAGCACAGTTCGGGAGGAAGGTAGGCGTTCAAACAGGTTTGTGCCGTTAGCGGAGGGAGACCCTCATGTTGTGGTGTAGCGGGTCACAATGTAGACCACTGTCCCCAAAACTAAACTCTGTTCACCTGGTGAAGGTGCAAGACGCGGACAATGGCGGACATTTGCAAGCGTGAACACACGATCCCATTCCGTCCAACAATTTCCACTTTAGTCTTCCACAATATAGCCACAGTTTTAGTGACACGATGCCATGTATTAAAGCTAGTAAGCTATATGTATAAAATACTTCTGCAATGTATTTTCAGAAACCAAAAGTCTCAATAAACAAACTATGTAAACAAGTCTCAACAACTCCGCTTTAAACAAATACTGCAAGATGTTGTATGTGATTAAATACTGACACAGAGCTTACAAGTTTTTAAGGAGTAAACATATAATAGGTGAATGGTTGTTTTTCATGTTTATTTACATAAACCCGTTCTGCTTGTCACTGTCATGAGACTGTAAACAGCAATCCAGTTCTCTGGTCCTTGAATGTATAGTTCTCTGATTTTATTGTCAAGGATTGATTGGCCATGTCTTTAGAGTCCAGTTCATTCAGATCAGTGATTGACATGCGTGTGAAGAGAGACAGATGTGTTCGTCATTTACCCTACAGTCCGAGTCTGACCTCATGACCCATGACCTCAGTACGTGGACCACGTGGTGTGTACTCGGTACACAGCGACAAACCGTGAAGTTTACCAACACTCCAGCTCTCACTCACCATTTCGACCTACCTAGAATGAAGCTGTTAGAACTGTTAAACGATTGACATACTGGTTTATTCAAAGTTCAATCAGTAATTGTAATACAAATGTGTATGCAAAGCAGCCAAGGTCTTTGTTGATCTTTTCTGACATTTTGACTGTTCTGCTGGGTGTCTTTTATGTCCCACCCTCAGTGTCCTTCGTCTTCTTACTTGAGGTACAGCCACGTTTTTATAAGTGTCTGTATTAGTCTAAAGTTGTGATTGTCATCATGAACTGTAATAACGTATGTGGTTTTATAAGTCAGGAAATGGTCAGACCCTTAAACATGAAAGTATACACGAAATACGAGGTCAGAGGTTGTGAAGGCCTGGTATTGCCACCTCTAGCTGCCACACCTCATGTGTATAAGTCTTGGAAGATCGCACTCCAGAACTCCACCTGTTCCTGTCTCAGGTGACTGCCTGTGAGGAGACGGGTGGAAATGTTCAGGTAGCTCTGGGTGGCCACCGTATACGGAGCCCATGTGGTGCCGTTAACTTCCTCGGGTGTGGGATTGCTGAAAGAAAACCACGAATGTGTACGAACATGTATACACACACACGCAAGCACACACACACACACACACGAACACGCACACGCACGCAGGCATGTCTGAGGTCAAATTAATGTCTGAATGTGTGTGTACGAGGTCAACAGATTTTGACAAAGAGGTTTTTAAAACAGCAGATGAGCGGGGCCTATATTTGTGTGATGGTGCTTTTCGTTACATAACCGGACTGGTTAGTGTGACTAAAGTGTGAAGTACCCGAATTTCGCCAGGTTTGTCCACATGGTCATGATGCGGTCAGACATTGCTGTGTCCGCCGGTGTCCAGGTGAACCGCGGCATGTTGTAGAATCTTGTCTGATGGGAGGCCGCCTGGCCGAACACGAAGGGAAGTTCCGTCTCATGCGGTGCTCCTGACATACACACAGGTTACACCATAAACACATGTTCACATACATACATACATACATACATACATACATACATACATACATACATACATACATACATACATACAGACAGACAGACAGACAGACAGACAGACATACAGACAGACATACAGAGACATTCCTCTTCTATCTCACTACTTCCCTCTCTCTCTCTCCTGGCTGCCTTGCCGTGATATAACCTTAATTGCTATCTCGAAATAAAACACATATATATACTCCAACATACATGTATAAACGTAGGCTTTAGTTTCACACATACCTAGATATACACAAATCTAAACTCTCTCTCTCACTCACTCACTCACTCACTCACTCACTCACTCAGATACCTACATACAAATACAATCTCTCACACATACAAACGTTAACATGTACACAGACATTTCATTACCCCCTCTCTATTTCTCTCAGTCCATTATTTTCAGCCCCACTGTCTGTCTGTCTGTCTGTCTGTCTGTCTGTCTGTCTGTCTGTCTGTCTGTCTCATTTCGTGTAGATAAGAATCACGAGCGAATGTCGGTCTCAATCAGTTGCTAAGAACCACGTTACCTGTCCAGGATGCATTGCCAGGTGTGTAATCAAAGACGTACAGGTATTGTCTGGCAGCGGAGGGAACTCTCGCCGTCAGCTTTGTCTCTAGCACCACAGGTGCCACGTAATAAAAGTCAGTCATTAACTGCAACAGCAGATATCATAGGTCATTTCTCTCACACACTATCATTACTAATAACATTGGATGTAATAACATAAGGTATTCCCCCGGGTACTTGGAAGATTCTTAGCCTTGAATAAAACAGTGTGCATGCACCCAATGCATGTATAACCAAAGCACAATTTCTCATGGAGGATGGGTAAAGGTTCATAAACGTTTGCTGCGATGAGGGGGGAGAAGCCGAGGGTGTGTCTACTTTATATCGGCATAAGAAAAGTTCTAACCGCCATTCTCTCAAAGTGGCAGCCTGTAGCAGCATCTCCACACACACACCAAGGAAAATAATATCAAGAATACGAGAAATTCCCTGGCAAATGTTTAAGTCGCTAGTTGTTATAAAAACCCATTTAAACAGTACACAACCTCGCTGTAGGCATAGCGGATCTGCTCCGGGCTGGTGCGGCCAGGTCGGGTGACGTACAGCTGTACAGCTGCCCTGGTGACGTTGTCCAGAACATGGAGGGGAAAGCTCCTCGAGAGGACGTTACGGATCGTCTGCTCTGCTTTGTCTGGTTCGTACTTAGACAGGCTGGTGTACACTAACACAGCGAGACAGAGACACCAGTGGACATTGACACAGGGACTGTCGTGACATGAGGGATGACAATATTGTGACAGCTGGTCTGTTTAATTAGGATTCAGAGATCGCTCAACAACACGACACACATTTCAGGACACGCACGCTCTCTCCCTCCCTCTCTCTCCCTCTCTCTCACACACACACACCTAAGGTAAAGTACAGGTATTCATCTGCGTTCACTCCACGAATGGAGGTCACGTGACGGCCTTTCCCTTGTCGCAGCAGCTCATAAGGGTGGGCAGGCAGCACCCCGTATGTGTCTCCCACCACTGGCAGAAACGACTCTGTGATCTCCAGCTGCACAGACAGCTGCACCATCAATACACTAAATCCCGACGAAATGTTTAATGGTTTAATGTGTTAGCGGAAGTCATAATGCACTAAATCATAAATATTGTTCTTATTCGTGACGTCATGCGCTAAAAATGACTAAACCATTGCGTCCTGATCAGCGTGACGTAATACACTAAAGTATGACATAATGTTCTAATTGATGACGTAGCGCAGTGTAGTGGGAACTGACGTACATTGAGAATGGCGCTGGCGTTGATGAGGGTGGCCGCAGGCTGCCGCCGCAGACACGTGACCAGAGCAGCGGTGCTGACGTTGTTGCACCCGACCTTGGCGCCCAGAGCCCTGGCCATGGCGAGAGGTTGTGACGTGTTGGCTGGGTACCCTCCTGTCCATGCACCCACCGATCCCCCGCTCTCCATGATAGCTTTGTGGAACAGGCCTGCAGACAGTTCAGACAATAGTAACGTGGAGCCACTCAAGACCGGAGTAAACAACTCCCCCGTCCCAGTAAATCAACCTAAACTAAAATAAAGTATCCTAAGTAAACCATCTAGTCATCAACCTAATAAGGTACCCTGATGAACCATCCAAATAAGTCATCCTAGTAATTAATCATCTTAATAAACCATGCAAGTAAATCCTCATCATAAACCATCCTAGTAATCATTTTAGCAAATCATCCTTTCACATCTACGAGGAAAGGTAGACATCAAACTGGCGGGTGTGCGTGGGTACTCAAGGTATGGCAATGAGCGGGACCGGGTGGCCGAGGACAAGGGCTACAACTCTTTAATAACAATGTTCTAGACGAACGAAAGGTTTATAGGGGTTTTATACCTTGAGCTTTACTGAGCAGCCCGACATCTAGTTGTAGGTGAACGGCAGGCACGGTGATGTCACGCACGAGTGAACACACACACACAGAATATATAAGGGGAGACAAACGGGCAGACAGAACTTATTCGTGAAGATTATACCTCTTGCAGACACTCCTTATCCCCAATAAAGTTCTCCCCTTACCTCTAGCTAGAGGTGACAGGCGAAGAAAGGAAACGGCGGCCGCCCCAGCACTTTGACCAAAAACTGTTACATCCTGTGGGTTGCCACGGAAACTAGCAATGTTTGTTTGGATCCATCGTAAGGCTGAGATCTGATCCAGAAGTCCGAAGTTACCCGGACAGTTGCTATCCAGCGTGGACATGAATCCTGTAGGAAATGAGAGTTTTCTGAAATCTCACGGGATACAAACAACCAACCTCAGGGTTACGTGTCACAAAACCTTATTTTCAAATTCCTGCAATATATATATATATTGGAATATTACCAGGAATCTGCAAGTAACAGTCTGTTTTATATTTTGAACTTTCTGAAACAAGACTTGTATCAGAGGTGGCAGGTCCTAGAAAACATCCTGACTTTTTTTTTTTTAATTAAAGGAACTGTTGCCGACATAATTATCTCCCTGTGCTCTTCTTTTTCCGTCTGTTTACCCCTTCTTAATCAATTAGTTGAACTCTGTTGACCTTTCAATCAACGCCATACCCAACGAAACTGGATAACGATCTTTACCGTACACATCTAGATGATAATCATCGCCGTGCCCAGCACATCTAGATAAAGATCATCGCCGTACCCAACATATCTACATGATTATAAACGCACTCAACACATCTACGTCTTTACCCAGCACATCCAGACGATAGTTGATGGTGACCACGATGACCCCCCTCTGTGCAAGCTCCGTGCCGTTGTAGTAGGCTCCCGACCCTTGCATGAACCCTCCTCCGTGGATCCACACCATCACGGACAGTGGACGGCGCGCGGTGGCTGCCTGGTGTTCACACGTGAAAGTGAATGTTAGTACAGCGACACTGGATAGCTGCATGGTAAGATGGTCACGTGACAAAAGAAAATACCTTAGGAACGTAGACATTGAGGTTGAGGCAGTCCTCTGACACCGGAAGTGTGGGTGAGGTGAAGGGCTGGTGACACACGGGACCGAACTGCCTCCCATCACGAACCCCTGGCCAAGGTTGTGGGCGCTGGGGGCGCCTGAAGCGCGAGCGTCCTGGAATATAAACACTGTTTATAAACAGATTGTATAATAATAATAAACACGTGGTTTATATATCGCATATTCACACTCGTAAGGAGCGTGCTCTTAGCGCTTGAGACAAGTACGAGACATGGATAAAATACAAAAGTATTTCTAACCTACTGGCGGGCGAGCATACGGGATGCCGAGGAAGACGTCCACATACTCCGAGGGTCCGGTGCTGACCCGACTGCCCCTGACCTCACCCAGCCTCGTTCTGACCACCACGTCCTCGGCCAGCGAGCCCCAGGCCACACCAGCCAACAGCAACACCGACAACCACATTGGTGTGGAGCAAGAGGAGGGGAATCGGTCTTGTATGCAACTAATGAGACAAAAAGAGAGAGTGCAGAATGTTTGAAGTTTCCGAACACATTTATTAGTGAAACTTTCCCGTCTGCTGATTGAAGACAGAACAAGCACACCTGAGAGAAAAAGAGAAAAAGTGTGCATGTGTTCAATTTCAAAAGTGAGAGATAAGGAAAACGAATGTATATAGGAGGGAAAAAACAAGACAGAACACGCAAAGATAAATGTCTATCTAGATATGTGATATATCGAGGTCTGTGGTGTACTTACGGCTGCCCTGTGTAGCAAACAAATTATACCTACAGTGTTACTGTAGTATCTGCTAGCAGGTCAAAATAAACAATAAAAAAATCTTAAAGCAAGCGCGCGCACACACAAACAAACTATGGTGGCTGAAGCCAAGTGCTTTTGTCACGCATTGTTCATAATATATTGACAGCACATTTGGGTGTTAACATAGCAACTGACAGATTTATTGACAAACAACATTTCTGTCACCAGACAATGGGTAATATAAGTTGCCTACATAAACATAAATTGTCTGTGAATGTTTCTTCCTGGACTAAGAACGTCTACAGAAGTAAGAAATGTTTACTCACCTTGTGGCAGGACAACTGTTTACTCACCGGGCTCAACTACTTACTGTCGGCACGACCCCCGTGTACACAGCACTATCTTACTTACTGTGTATATCACAGTGACCAGGCCCCTCCTGTCGTCCAGTCGCTGCAGGATGTGGGCTGTCGTCACACGATGGAGACAGCAATGACATGAGCAACACTTACAGCCTCACATCCGGCACATCCGGGTGAGTAACAATCGTCCGTGTTGTTTTTTAATGCCACTGACATGTCTGTCGTTGTCAGGCCCCGGATGACACCAGCAAAGTGGCTTTTGCAAGCAGGAAGTTGTTCTGACACAAATTTTGAGAGAATGAAGCCAGAAATACGAACCCCGGGGATAGTTAGGTCAGGTCTTGTATAATATACAGCATGTGTACAACAGTACAACAGTAGTTCACAGCACATCAGCCTACGTCACACACCTGTTTACACCTGCTTTTTCTGCTGTACTATGTCAGTGAAGTAGGTCTGGCTACACTTGATTACTTTGATGTCTTTATTTCGCCAGTAAATACGTCTTTAAAGCGTTTATAAAGCAATTAAAAAGATAAGTATAATGTCGGCGTACTTCTGGCATGATTACAGCTAGCTGTCAGTATGGATCCCCTCACCCTCCCCCTATCCTAAAAAAAGTTTCGAATCAGTTGTTTTAATTTGTCTCCATAAATCTGTCATGGGTGCTTAAAGTTCTTAAGCTCATTCTGAAATTTATACCTGTGCCGCTGCCTCAGACTGTAAACATCTTCTAGCCAAGGTGTATTTCAGTCTGGCAGCCAGCTGTGATGTTTATTGCAGTTGTTGTGTAAACAGAGACAACTAACTGTTAGTGCATTTTCATGTACGGACGCCCGCGCACCTGAAGGTGGGTTTACCTCGCGGACACGTTACCTGAAGGTAGGTTTACTTCGCGGACACGTCACCTGAAGGAGGGTTTACCTCGCGGACACGTCACGCGCATCTCTGGAACTCAGCTTCCCGTCTCACGGCGCCGGCGCTATAAGCAGCTGTGTGTTGCTCCGCTGCCAGCGAGCATTGTAGGAGGGAAAGGTCACTGAGGGGGCAGGTGAGGTAGGTGGGTAGGTGGATAAAGGTGAGGCGGGTGCAGTGAAGAATCCGCGGCGCGGCAACGGTTAGTCTCAAGGTGAAAGCCGATGCTCTTGATCGCGTCACAACGAACTTTCCCCACAGACACCACAACAACTGCTGCGTGCAGCACTCGGCGCACCTGTGCAACTGTTTACCGTTGTAAGTCGTGCTCTGGTAACAGTGATTTTTTTCTTCTTTTTTGCTCTGCAAGGGGGATTAATCCAACAGGTCCTGGCCCCGAGTCAAAAGGAGGGCGTGTGCTCCGACAGTGGTTTGGGCTGACAACAGTAATTATAACCGTACAAAAATGTCGATCATGCTTTACAGCTCGGTGTGTTGCTGTCTGGGGTGCCAGAGGTATGTACGTAATCTTTTTGATGGCTTCCCTCACTTGTAGTGCGCGGAGCCCGTTGGTCCTTTTGATGGCGTAATGAGTGACCCGGATGTTTGATCTTCTACAGTGTGATTTGTGTTATTAACTGGTTTTTTATCTGGGGTATGCATGACTTCTGTCTTTAAAGACTGTTGCGTATTTCTCTAATATTATGCGTTAATTAATTAATTTATTTATTCTATTTTTGAGAGGGTGAGAGTTTGTCTTTTCATTCATGTTAACTAATTCTCACACATCTCAGCAATACCGTTCCAACTCTCTCACACACAGAGTTCCAAGAGAAAGAAAAAACACACACACACGAAAGAAAGAGAGAAGGAAAGAAATAAGGAAGGCGGTCTGTGCCACACGATATCCGGTGTACGAAATGTTCTCAGCATATGGCAGCCGATGTATTTGTGAAACCAACTGCTACGAAGTATCCAGCGTGAATCTTCTATCACAAGCCTTTTCTGTGTGAGTGCGTGCTTATGGCAGGTGAATGAGAACAGGAGAGACAGAGATCTTATGTAGGCGCACGCTCTCTCTCTCTCTCTCGATTGTGTGTGCTCTCTCTCTCTCTCGGAAGAGTTTATATAATTATGTATGTGTGTGTTCTCTCTTGGGTAGGCGGGTGTTCTCTCTCGGGAGTGTGTGTGTGTTCTTTCTTGGGTATGTTCTCTCTCTCTGGAATATGTGTGTGTGCTCGCTCTCTCTCTCTAGTGTATGTTCTCTCTTTCTCTCGGATGTGTGTGTAGGGAGGAGGAGCAAGAAAGGAAAACTGCTCCTTGCCATCACCCTGACTGATGTTTGCTGCCCGTGACATCACTTGCTGTATTTGTCTGTGACGTCCTCCATGTTGAAGTTTTTTCCTGCGTTGATATTTCCTTCCGTGATGTCACCTCATTGCCCCTTGACATCGTTCTAACCGTTAGTGCCAGTAGGAAAGCTGACCGGAAAGCCTCGAGCACTGTAAGGAACTGCTTCTTTAGGAGAACATGAAAGCTCTGTCGCTATGCCAAAACAGATACCTACATCTAAACCCTCCCCTTAACCCTAACCCTACACCAAACGCTACCCCTAAACCTAACCCAAATACCAGTGTTTCTATGCATGCACGCTTCTCCAGTTAACACACGCACAAGCTCTCAATGACCACAAAAGTAACAGTCTAAACAAGAATAATAAAGAAAAAATTAAAAAAAAAAAAGAAAACGATTGAGCCTACAACCACGTGTAGTATTCAAAGGCAGAACTAGTGAGAACAATAAAATGTCGGCACATGGGCAGGCAGAGCATGCACGGTGTGTTTACATCAACAATATTAGCAAATGAATGTTGAAGCATTCAAGCATGTTAAAACACTCTCTTATTATTATTGTTGTTATTATTTGTATAGAGTGTGTAGAGTGTATAGAGTGTATAGAGTGTGTAGAGTGTGTAGAGTGTATAGTGTGTAGAGTGTGTAGAGTGCATGCATATCTCGACTCCAGTGGCTTGGTGGCAGGCCAGCCAACAACCTTGAGTCCTGACGGCAGGACCCTCCAACCTACCCCGAATGAGAAGTGCGCCATGATTAATCAATACTTGATCCACCCCAACAATCAGGCTTCGTGGTAAGCACCAAGTCACGACACAGGGTGCAACGATTGCTCCAAGACAGCAATACGCGCAGTAATGTCTAATGAACGATACGAGTTTCGCCTTTTACTTACTAGATATCTCTTTTAATGGAGGGAAGATCTACTAGGCGATCTTAACTTTAATAATCTGTTACTGATAGGTAAGGTATGTGTGCTGTTAGACTATGAATAACCTACTCGCTTTTGTCTGTCACACGAGCACACATACACTCATTCTTACACATACATACATGCTTATTATCCACACGAAAACACACACACACACACACACACACACACACACACACACACACACACACACACATTTATTCATGCACGGAGAGAAAAAAAAGTGGAAAACGAGACAAAAAAAAAACAATACATCGATACATACCGTGCTATTTATTCCACGTATCCTTGCACCGCCAGTGTGTCCCGTAGTGTGGCCAGACTTAGCCTCTTTTAAAAGCGCAAACTGTAAACTAAGCTAGTAAGTCAGAGCAGACGTGTCCACCTGAAACAATGATGGTGTTAACAGTCTTACCCGCCTGACGGCCAGTTGAAGTCTTACACAGGTGTCAGAAACGTCAGACCGGCGGACACACGCACGTCACACTGACGGTAAGCACCCCTAGCTTGTCTGGACATGTGTGAGTCGGGTACCTGGTGTCTACCCTGTCTTTAGAGGTGAGGGTGACACTGCCGGTACAGTTAACACAAGAATCAGATGACAATAGCCCTTCGGTGAATGAATGTCTTGTGATTGTTGTCGGCAGGTGTTTCCTCATTCAAGGTCTGGAATTTTAAGGTTTGCACTTTTCGTTGACAGTTGTCGTAAATAATCGATTTTTTCCACGGATGAAAAACATATTTATTTTGGGAAAACATGTGTTTGTTTTGTCGTCATATCGTGAAAAAGTTTATTAATCTCGTCATTTGTTCTGAGTATGCCACAAGAGTGAAAATAGAAACATCAGAACGTTTAGAAAGAAGAACCCAGGCGGTAGAAGTAATGTTAATGAAAGAAACATAACAAGCTTTTGATAAAGCACGACTTCCTGTATTCTTACAGGCAGCAATATGGGGGAGGGGTGTATAGAGGCGGGGGATTGCACGAACTCGTGACGTCAGCATCAGGTTACACGTGCACGTGCTGCATGTCATCTTTAAGTGTGCTCCTTGTCATGTCAACCTGTGCACGCTCTTTACAGATCACCAATATATTTGCTTATCCCAGCGTGGAACATATACCGATAATAGTGTTTAAAAAAATAGTGATAACAAGAAAAAAAGTCCATAGAAAATTTCTGGTTGAATCCGTCACGTAGTGCGACGTGAACGTCGTAAGCGAGTCTCAGAAAGCGGCGCTAAGTAACCTGAAGGAACATCATCTTGGTCTTAATGACAGGACAGGGTTTAAAGTACTGTCTGAAACATATATGTACCATGATATTTTTTGTTTAATTATCTCAGATTTATTTGGGCTTGGATGCCGAGAGAAAAGAGAACATGAAAACAGAGAGAAAGGAATGAAGAGAGAGGTCTGCCACTAGTTTGTGTTTGTTTTCCCGATGTGTGAAACTCATGTGCTCGGTCAGTTGTGACCCACTGCCCCTTACCTTGATCCGATAGCAACCATGACAACGTGTTTGCTGATAAGTTCTATTGTGTATCCACAGTTCTGTAGCGCCCAAAACTCGGGTGGCTTCAAGTCAATACACTTCAGCACCCGGAGTGTGTGGGCCGAGACAAGTGGAGACTGTACTGTGTACATTATGTATGAACAGCCTTGCTGAGGTCACTACTCAAGATGGGCTGACAAACATGCAAACAGAGAAATAGACAGGAGTGGGTGAGTGAAAAATTAATAATATGATTAATACAGCCCCTCTTTC
Organism: Pomacea maculata; assembly: GCA_004794325.1. Classification (NCBI taxonomy): domain Eukaryota; kingdom Metazoa; phylum Mollusca; class Gastropoda; order Architaenioglossa; family Ampullariidae; genus Pomacea; species Pomacea maculata. The sequence goes on along the minus strand of SRHC01003511.1, from coordinate 449,574 downwards.
CATCACCAATGCGAGCTCAAAGCGTTTAAAAAACAGTATTAATAATAATGATAGAACACAAGGTCGTTAATTAAGAAACACAGGAAGCATGAGTGATCGAAAAAAAAATCCATAGTGTAAGAGGAAGAATAAACACTCTTCTCTCCGGTAGTGTGGCAGACATCGCCACAATCTATACAGGTAGCTGAAAACTTCAAAGAGAAAATCGGGAAACTGTCGAGAGTCCGTACATCAGGAACAAAAAAGTTTTTGCAGGTAAAAAAGAGACAAGTAATCAATCGAACGAAACCTCGCGTGGGACAAAAGCTGGCCGTGACGAGGCTGTTAGTGGAAAATGTGTTTACAAGTGTGAAACAATCAAAAACAAAGCTACATTGTGCGACAAAAACCTCGAACAACCCGTCAACCTCGAGTCAGGGTATAGACAAAAGGAAAAAAAAGAACAAAGGAAGAGCACTAGCTGAAGCCAGTTAGGCCACGAGACATCACTCTCATAAATAATATGATACAACATACAAAATAGTAATAATAATAGTAATAGCAGAGCAGACAACACGAAGAAGAATTCCAAAGTTAGAGAGAAGGAAGAGATGTTGTTTGCTATTCTCTGGCTATTCCATGGCCGCCTGATGGTGCTGTTGTCCTCTATACTCTAGATGGTGTGGAAAACTTTTGTCACTGAGATTTAAAAATTATATTAGACTGGTCTCTAAAAGATGGGAGAAATAAATCACGCTCAAACAATTAGCTGTTCATTTTTGTTTTTATTTGTGGACCCAGGCACAATCATGTCCCTCGTCAACCATTAAAACAGCATTCTGTGGATATGAAACGGCTGTTTGATGTATTGTCAGTGTCTGAAATACCTGAAATACCTGTTGGTGTTCTGTCAGCTCACGAAAGTGCTGGCAGTCAGTCTATCAGTGTCCGAGCAGTCCATGGAGGTTAAAGGTCAATCTCTTAACAATCAGCGGTCACTTCTCTGGTCCTTGAGGTTGGCTGTGGTCACTGCCATTACTCCAGTCCTGTCTGACTTCTGTCTGCAAACACTTCCTGGACTGGTGTGTTGCTCGGCAAGATATCGCTGGCAGCTAATCAGTTAATCAGCTAATCAGCTAATCAGCTAATCACGACCCTCAACACTACTCACGTCAGCAACGTTGTGCAACATAGTGCACAGGTGAGTGAGTGTTTTGACAGGAAAACAATAGAGTTTCTGGGAGACTGGTCACCCCTGGACCCTGTTCATACGATTGCTAGACCGCAGACCCGAGCAACGTGGCCCTACAGCCTCTCGCACCACCCAGTCCAGTGACAGTGGGTATCAACATGTAGTTTGTCTGTCTGTGACAAATACAAATAGTTTCAACTGATTTCAGTCACGTGATCTCCAATTCCCACATTTCTCCTGGTCCACACGGTGGTGAACATTTGATGGGCTTCGACGTATGCCCGTTTGCTGTAACAGGCCGTTGTCACATTCTGACATTGCCTTGGTCTAACTGTTGCAATTCAGTTTAATCCTGTAGGTGGCGAAACACTTGTCAGTCCGGCTTAACCCTAAGCTTAACCCGTGATCGCTGAGTGACGTAAGCACAGCTTGACTGTCAGGCGGCTATCAGCTCTCAGTCTTTGATGTACACGAGTCTACACAATGTCTACCATGCTGTGTGGCCTTATTCTACACACCTACACCGCGTTACACATCACTGTACACTCTGTCTGTCTGCCTGCCTACCTTTAATTTGATTCTGTTTGTTTCATCTGTGTGGGTGTGTGTGTGAAATGTAACGTGTTGCTCTCAGCTGTAATTGTGGGGATTTCCCGTGTTAATTAAACGGAAACCCCTTAAAGGTTCTTTGCATTGGTAGCAGTTTACAGGGAAACGTCTCATTACATACATATTTCTATAGTGTATCTTCTCTATATATATATTCGTATAGCACCTCTCTGTCTACCACAGCTTTGCATTACACCGTTTTGTTTTTCTTGCAAAGATTTAAATCGGTTTTAATAGGAAGCTTGAGTGCGTGGCGAGCTCGGCCTGAAATATTCAGAACCTCACAATTACCTCACGCAAAGCAGTAAACGCCGAGACCACTACCCTCCCTCGCTGACTTTGTGTATTGTCCCCCCCCCCCCAACACACACCTGAACTACCTGCAGACTTACACACAATGCACTCTGTGCACTCCTCCACCGTCGTGACCGACCTTTGACACGGGGGTCAACTATATGTCGATTGTATGCTAAAGGCGCGTGATTCACCTGTACACAGCAATACCAGGTGATACCAGTCCTCTCAAACTGATTAACTCTCTCCAGACCCTCCCCAGCTCGTACTGTCACTGGTGCTGGTAGTGTGTGGCCGATGGTGACACCCTCCACCTGATGGTGTTGTTTGGTGGCTGGTATTGTTTAGTAGTACTATCACCTAGTCTGCCAATACAGACCTGTTCATTTTCTTTGTTCTGTTTTCTTTGAATGAGCTAAAAATTACATTGTTTGTCCTGAGGCTTGGCAGCAAACCTGTTTCTTCAAGAGTAATTATTAATCAGGTAAATGATCTGTAGCAGTTACTGTAACAATGAAAGGTCAATGAATGTGCGGCAGCTGGAAAAAATAATAGCAGTTCGCCTTTTGACATCAGGGATGTGAACCATTGAATGATGTTTCCCTGAGGGACTTCGCACATTTCACAGACACGAATGGTTTATCTCGGGTTCCAGGGATTTCTGATGGTGTGAGAGCGAGAGGAGAAAGCGTGAGCTGCAATCATGGGCAGTGGGGCTTCTAAAGAAGTTGCCTCCCAGCCAGGACCTGTCTCTGCTGGAGGTACGAGGCATGTCCACCCTGGGAAGTCAACACCTTCGTACCCTGATACCTCCAGGGCTGCTTCCGCCGCCCTCCACCGGGGAGTCAATGGTCAGACGGTGAGTCTTGCTCACAACTTTTCTACCTCTTCGTCTTCTTTACTCGTCTCCGACAGCAAGTGTGTGTGTGAGAGAGAGAGAGAGACAAACTTTGCATTCACGTGCGAAAACGAATGATTCTAAATTATTAATGGTTCGTAGTATTAATAATATTTAGAATTATTATTGTTTCGTATTATTATCACTGGTTCGTATTATTAACTAAGTTATCAATGGTTAGTATTGTTGTTATTAATGGTTAGTATTACTATTTTAATGGTCAGTATTATTCTTCCTACCAATAATTTATACCTTCTTGTTTTTCTTTGCGTTGTGAAGCGAGAGTAAGTCGTTCCTAGGGAAAAGTGGGGAAATCATTTTGTTTTCGTACTTACAATGGAATGTCGAGACCCCGTGCACACAACTTTATGTTTGTTTACCCAAAGCCCTTCTTTATAGCTACGACTACAAGTATAAAACATCATCTGCCTGGTCTAGACATGGAAAACAAGACACTTTCCCACCAGTTCCCCATTTTGCCTCAGGACAACGACTTACTCTCGCTTCCTAACAACGGTTTGAATGATAGATCATCTCCCCTCATGGTGTTACCTTGCTGATAAATGATAGACCAACACACTGACACGACTAAAATGCCACACAAAACCTTTTCTTCAATAATAATTCAACAAGCATGAAGGGAGACACGACAGAGGCAGTGTGGCGAGACCGATTTGTTGCTATAATGTTACATGTTGTGGCGTGCAGTCAGGTATTTACAAAGACACGGTGCTGCCACCTGTCGGTGTTTGTCCCCAACACATGGCAACTGATCAGTGGCCTCAATGCGGAGGCCCCGGCGATCAAGAAATAAAAGAGTAGACTCAGGACAGCCCCAGACGACACCGCGCGGGGTGGCAATCCACCCTGGCAATGAAGAAGGCAAAGCACTCGGTGCTACGAAACCTCAGTGGCAAGGAGGTCTCAGTCAGTGTATGAGGGTTTGGTATCTACTCTCGTGGCAAGAAACTTTCTGGATCGCTCTGAGACTGGATCGTCCACCCGAGTGGCACGCAGAAGCGGAATGTAAGGACGATCCATAAAAAGATCCCGGGTGGTGAAAAGTGTGACCCCAAGAAGAAAGTGCAGACGATCAAGAGAAAAGTTAGTGTTGTAAGACACATTGTTGTCCACTCCCTTGTTCTCTCCATCAACTTAGAGGTCGTCAAGTCGTTTGTCCGGGTGAAAACCCTACCTGAGTTGTTTCAGGCTGTTGATGGTAAAAGTGTTTTTCTTCTTGTCTGCTGTGTGAAGACTAGGTCGTGCGCTAACAGTCCTGTCTTTGTCTGAAAGAATAATGGGAATTGAACGCAAGACAAAAAGAAAATGTTAAATATTCTCGTTGTTTGGAAAAACAGATGAACGGCGGGACACCACCTCAATACAGCAACCGACAGGCGCCCCCTCCCCCGTCACCACCCCGGTGGAGGAAGGAGGACATTTTCCGAGATGAGTCCTTTGTCCATGTTGACCAACACGTGCTAAAGGTTAATATGTATATACATATATCGTTTATTTATACGTGAAATAACTAATGAAAATCGACAAAAATAAGAGAAAATTGGTTTTAGGAGATTGGCAATGTGTACAGATACTTTGTGATGATCATGTCTACTTGATGTGTCCTTACTCTTGCTCTTTAAGACCTTTGCCTCTAAAGCTGTATGTCTGTACATGCATGCGTACGCCGGCACGTGTATGTTGGGAATATTGTGATTTGGAAGGATTTGTGAGTGTGAGGGTGTGGGTGTGTGGTTTTGGGAATATAGTTTTAGTGTTGTTTCTTATTTAGTTGGGTATTTACATGGACTGTAGGTGTTTGTGTGAGATGATAGTTTGAATGGAATTAAGTTGTTATTAAGTTTTTATTATAAGTTTATTATCAGCCAGTTGTTTTACCACGTCTTGTAATTTCTCCTAGTGAGATAATAAAGTTAAATTGAATCGAATATCGCTGCTGGATATCCTTGTATTCCTTATATTCCTTTATCTTCCTATAAAATGAGAGGCATCCTTGTAGATATACTTCGAAAGGCTCCTGGGGGTATCACTGTGTTCCTGGGGTCTCACACATGTCGCTGTCTCTGGGGTCTCACGTATCGCTGTGTTCCTGGGGTCTCACACGTATCGCTGTGTTCCGTCAGACCCCTACGAAGCTTCTGTTGGGGACGTTCCGGGAGCTGGTCGTGTACTTGACCTCCAACCCGGACTGGGATGACCTGGAGAAGGTGCGGGCCATCTTCCGGTGGGTGACCTCAGTGGACGTCTTCAGCCTGGAGGAGAATGGCGAGGCGCCCAAGCAGTCACCCATGGACTACTTCTTCAAGATCCGCAACAACTTGGGCAACCACGCGCATCTCTTCAGTGGCCTGTGTCAGTGAGTACAGCCAGTGTCAGTGTCAGAGAGTACAGTCTGTGTCAGTGTCAGTGAGTACAGTCTGTGTCAGTGTCAGTGAGTACAGTCTGTGTCAGTGTCAGTGAGTACAGTCTGTGTCAGTGTCAGTGAGTACAGCTTGTGTCAGTGAGTACAGTCTGTGTCAGTGTCAGTGAGTACAGCCAGTGTCAGTGTCAGCCTGTGTCAGTACTGTGCCAGTGCTGTGTGAGTACCCTCGGTGTCACTGGGCGTGGTGTTTGTGTGTGAGAGACTACGTCATGGGTCACTTGACGTGTTGAGTGTTTAGTGCAAGTCGATGTGAGTTCGGCTCGACTAGTTATTGTTGTTGCCATAGTAACTACGCTAGCGTGGCTATAATTGCTTTTCAATACTTCCAGACCATTTGGTCAGCGTGACAAGTTCCGTTCTGTGTTGTTTTCTGGAATCAACCGCGGTTCTGATCAATGTGGCTGACACAGTATTTTTAGAGTTGCGTGATGTGACTTTCAACTCTCTGACCGAGTGTCGTAGTGGTTGTTACGATGATGTCTCTTCCACACATCGGTCTTTTCTAAATTTGTGACTGTTAAAATACTGGAGACTATTGACCTATTTATCTAAGTATGAACAAAAATATAAAAGATAACTTCACAGGGTTGCGGGATGAAAGGCAACATACATTAGATGATGAGCTTTCTCTTCTAAATTGTTTTCTGTAGGTAGAACTGTGCGACGATATTGACTCACGGTTTTGTTTAATTAAAAAAAGGATGGCAGGGATTCACTGTGAGATCATAAGCGGCATGAACAAAAGCGCCGCCTACGAGATCGGCCAGAAGACAGACCGCAAGGCCATGGGCGCCCAGTGGAACGCCGTGTACGTCCAGAACTCCTGGCAGTTCATCGACGCCTTCTGGGCCTCGGCCTGTCTCGTGGGCAAGAGGACCGGCGAGTGGACGCTGGTCGACTCCGACAGCACCGTCGATGAAGAGGAAGAGGGAGAGGTCTGAACTCAGTTTTCCTGTAACATCCAACTTATGACATCCCAGTTTGAGTTTTTGATATATATCTTTGCGAGTAATATTTTTCATTGAGTTTGCGTTGTACAATTAGTATTTCTGTTTCTTTCTCACACTCTCTCTCCCTCACACTCAGGTGACAGAAGGCACTACCCAACACAGAGTCAACGAATTCTACTTCCTGCCAAGCCCGGAGGAGCTGATCTGGACGCACTACCCGGACAAGCGAGAGTGGCAGCTGCTGCACAGTCCGGTGACGCTGCAGCAGTTCCAGGACCACTTCTACGTGCGGGAACGCTTCCATCTCCTCCACATGTCCCTGACACCACACTCCAAGCTACCGTGCGTGCTAAAGACCAAAGATGGCGAGGTGGACATAGAGTTCTTCCTTCCCCCGGAAAACAGTAGCAAGCTGCGCTTCAAGTACATGCTGTACCGCTCGCGCATGCGCTCTGACACCTCGCAGGAAGTCGTCCTGGACAGGTTCGTGCTCTTCGAGCATCGCGAGGACCTGCTGCGCTTCTCGCTTCGCTTTCCGGTGAAGGGTACATTCAAGATGGACATCTACGGGCTGGACGTCAGCGACTCGGATATCTTCGATCTGTGCTGCACCTACGTCATCGAGTGTCCGCACGCCAAGGCCAACTGCATGCCCTTGCCCGACTGTCCACCCCTCGGGTGGGGTCCTGTCAATAAGACGAAGGAGGCTGGGCTAACGCCTGTCACTCACAAGCAGGCGCAGGTGGTGAGCAAGGACGGGTATGTGGAGATCCGTCTGGACAAGGAGCGCGCGCTGGCCCTGCATCAGCAGCTGAAACACTCGGTGCTAGACGATGCCACGCTCAGCAAGTACTGCCTCACGCGCCAGGAGGATGGCGAGGTCATCATCAGCCTGCGTCTGCCGCAGAAAGGTACACCCGTACGCCATTTTATTTGGTTGTCCGACGAGAAAGGGCTGCTGGTCTCACACTTTCAGTTCTTCGTGTTCAATGTCTCGTGTTCAGACCTCCTTATGCGATCTTAATAACATTTTACCGAACTGTCTGCAGGTGAGTACGCGTTGAAGATGTTCGCTCAGGAGCCAGGTGCAGTGGGCGACGCTGAGAATGTCTTGAACTACCTGATCCAGTGCCAGGGACTGACTGAAGGCAGCAGACCTTTCCCCAACACCACGCACGGCACACTCGGCAAGGGCCCTGACGCCGACAGGTTCAAAGTCACGCCCCTGTCACACCCTGGGGGAACGCTGGACACTAAGGATGGCAAGGTGTGTTAGGGTGTGGTGGGAGGGTAGGTCACATGGCAACTGTCTTATCCTAACGACACCAAGTGCAATTTTGTTGTCAACCTTATTTCCCCATAAGGGTCCTCTGTTAACGTCCCTCAACACCTTGCCCTTAACTTGTCTCCTGTCTCAGGTGTCGGTGAGTTTTGCCGCCAGCCCCAACGCGGAGCTGATTTGCGAGGTGCACACTGTGGACGGCAAGGCATCCCGCCAGGTGAAGGCCACCAGGAGTCAGGACAACGGACAGTGGGTCTTCGACCTGGACTTGCCCACCAGCGGCGAGTACTCGTTGAACATCTTCGCCAAGGAGAAGGGCAACGACGCTGAAATCTTCAGTGTGCACAGCTACCTCGTCCAGTCAGACGGCCGCCCAGACAGCGTGCAGACAGGTGAGACACGCGGATGTCGGTATGGCAGACATATTTTGGGACTGTTTACAGGATGTCTGAGGCTCTTAGGTCAGAAGATCGCAGCTGCAAGATAAATAATAATCCACGTATTGTTAGTAGAGATGCTGGAGTGTAATTTCATATGATGTGTTCTTGGCAAGGATGTTAATATTTATGTGATGGCAGAGTATCGCCAAAACAAATTACTAAATGAGTGCTCCAAATATGAGAAAACCTCTTTTATCATAGGGTAGATAGGTACAAACAGGCTTGAATGCTTTAGTTCTAATAACGATTGACAGTTTCATTACTTGTCCAGGATGAAGGAATCAGAACATGGCGTCTTTCTCTCTCATACACTCTCTCTCACTCACACACAGAGGTGGTTACTAGACTAGGTTTCTCGCCTTCCACGGTCAATTACCCACCCCAGCTTAACATTTCTTTCTTTACCTGTTTAATTATTCACCGTAAAATCTATTACCCATCATGCTCTCAGGATTTTTTGTTCGGTCAGGTTTTTTGTGCATTTGTCCAGATCGATTTCCTCTCTGTTAAAGTCGATTGTTGTGTTGATTTTCCACATGACTGGAATTGTGCACAGAGGTTAAAGGAGATGCGAACAGATAATGGACACGTGCAATAACCAGCAATAACGATAATAATGATGAGAAGCTGAAAAGCTACACATTAATAATAGATTATCTGAATCTTATAAATTGCTACTCATTTTCATAAAATATTTTAAAATATGTCTAATCATTTATGCAAAATGATTTTTAAGACATTCATTTTTTTATTGTATGAAATACCTTTATCACCTTATCATATTTAAGTTCTAGTAAATAATTCAGTAACTGTAAAGTTAAAACATATTATTTACATACTTCATTCACGAGTTCTGGTCAGACTCGAGTCTGTATTATACGAGGTCTCCTTCTATCTTGACTGTCTCAAAAGACCCAGCAGATGGAGGAGATGAGTCGGACGACATCAACGAAGTGCAGGTGGAGACAGTGGAGACGAGTGACAAGGAAATCTTCATCCCCTTGCCACCCGGGTGTGAGCACGCCATGGTGGAGTTCCATCGACGAAACGGACAGAACGCGCCGTGCAACGACCAGGTGGAGGTGATCACGATGGACGGCGTGACGATGTTCAAAGTCCGGATGGAGGACTACGGCGAGTACATGCTGAATGTCTACACGGAGCAGTCCCCGGGCAGGGTGCGCAATGCCGCCAAGTACCAGGTGGGTCAACATTTTTCATGTTAATGGTTATGAATCGTTTGTAATGGTTCGTTTCTCTCCTTTTATTTATTTCTGAATTTATTATTGTACGGATGGACATATACTTGACCGTCAGTGTGTATGGACTACTTTCTCTGTAATGGATACATCACTTTTTTCACACCTTCACGCGTAGGTTAACCGACGGCGTCCAGGTGAGCTGTACAGCAACAACATCAACACCATCATGGACAACTTGGAGATAAACGACAACAACAGCGACATGTCGACCCCCACACCTGACACCTCAGGCGGCGATGACGGTAAAAGACTCGTTCTAGAAAGAATGGAATGTGAAAATGTGAGAGCAAGGACGGGAAGAGTGGAAGGAGAACGAAAGAAAAGTACAGAAAAGATGAAGAGAGAAGAAGGAAGAAAGAATGAATTGCTAACTAAAAATATATTCTTTCAGACAGACCCAGCTGGCAGACATAAAGGCTAAATAAAAAGTGCAGACACGTTCACTTACAGATGTGTAAGACACCTGACCCGCCAATCACACACACGGACGTCAACAAAACATAAAGACGGACAAGCAAGCAGACAGACGCGCAGGCACACTTTTCTGCACTCTTTTCTTGTGTCTTCTGAATAGCTTTGTTTCTTCTGTGCTTCTTTCCGTGCTTCTGTCTGTGCTTGCCAAGATGATGGAGACAGTGAGCAATACTCAGCAGACAGTGAGCAATACTCAACAGACAGTGAGCAATACAATGAGTCTTGCTCCACCGACACTGGTCTGTGCCTGGCAGACGTTGAAACAGTCACGTCGAGCGAAAACGAGACTCCTTTGGAAACCAAAGAAAATTGTGCGTCTGACAACGAGGCTGGACCTCAGGTTGAAAGCGTTGCTATAGCAATGCCCCCAGTAAAACAGAAGCGTGCCCCTGTTTTTGCTAACGGACGCACGTACAAAGGTATACTCCTCGAACTTTTGTGTGGATCACTCCAAGCAGCACCCGGCACGATTTTTGTAGTCAAATCTTCCTTCTCTGTGTGAGAATAGAAAGAAGCATGCTCCATTAAAGAAATATTTAGTCGGTTGGAAGCTTGACAGCAAAATAAATAAATATTAGTTTCTACAAACTTCAGTCAGTTGCATGGAACCCGTCTGTCAGACTATAGGGCACAGTGTTCCTTTGTCAGTCTGTACTAGACAGTGTTTTTGTTTTTGTTTTGTTTTGTTTTGTTTTGTTTTGTTTTTTGTCAGCCATTAGCATGCTGTTTGTTTATCGGTGTGTACCACGCTGTGTGTTTCGTTCCGGCAACCACTGACTGTAGATCACCTTTGTCTGCCATTTTTTGACAGATATTGTCAAACGACTTAACAAAGATTAGTCTCATCTCTCCTGCAAGACTTGTCAGGATGTCTTTAAGGGTAAAGTCGAAGACAGCCAACTCTAACAGAATGTGATACCCTGATTCCCCGGGTCTTATATTATTTAGTAGCTTTGAAATGTATGTGCTCTTATGTTGTGTATCAGGACCTAGAAAGAGACCTTGCAGACCCTGTAGATGTGCAAAATGGAATGACAAGCAATGCATGCCTTTCACTGACCTTTCACGCTGATTTCACAATTGCTTTTTTGGTTGCAAGTAATTGAAACAATTGTTGGATCCTGAAAAAAGAATTGGTTTTATTTTCCCTGGTTAACGTGGTGATTTCTACTGCATATTCCTATACTTTGAAATACAGGACTTCATTGTAATATCTAAATAATATCGTTAATATCGCAAAATAAATGTTGTTTAAATCAAGGCTTTAGAAGTCTGGGGCTTGGGTGAGCAAAAGCACCTAAACACTGACAAAAAAAGAAAAAAAAAGCCGGCTTTCAGTTGAGTGCCTTCTCTTCTCATCCCACAACCACCAAAAGGTCAAGAGACTATGTTAAACATTTTTTTCGCCCATCAGTACATCCGCATTGACTTTTTTATAAACTAAATCTCATTTCCTATTTTTGACAAACGCTCAGCGCAGCTTGGGCAAGACAGAGAATGGAAACCACGCCGGTCATTCACTGACCTAAACATAAAACAAGATACGAAATTTCCTGTCGCCATTGTGTCTAACTATCACGTGACCACACTTGGCTACTCATGTCCGTGGCTCTCCGTTCCTTGCCATCCTCACGTTCTCCATGCTAAGTACAGACACGCGTACAGATGTGGTTTGTGGTTGCAGAACAGCGTCGCTTGCTGGCGCGCAGGCAGGTGCAACAGGCCATGGACCTCAAGGACCAGAAGCAGCTGGAGGCAGCTATCGCTCGCTACAAGGACACAGGTGTCAACGACACGGATCCAGTTTTGGTCAAGGCTGGCAAAATGCTGCAGGTGCTAAAAGCCAAGGCTGGTGAGCTTCTTCGTGATGAATATCAAGAAATATAATTTATACAGTTCTATCACAGAATAACATCTGTTTACATGCTAATACTTTTAATTTTGTTGCGACCCTATGATCCTCGAGGAGTAACAAGGAATAAACTAACTTATAATTTAGCTAGCTTTAAGGTATTTTGATTAAATGTTTCATCTTTGCATCCCCAGAGCTGATGGATGCAACACAGAAGCGAGACTTCGGTGCCTTAGAAAAAGCCTTGAAGAATGCCAGGGCCGTGAACTTTGATCATCACCTGGACCTGCAGATTGCCGTGGCGTCCAGACTCCATGAACACCTGGCTCGACTGGAGAAGCTGAGACATTCGGTGCTGGACATGGACCAGAAGACGGTCGCTGAGCTCAAAACCTACGGGTCCCCACCAGAGGGAGTGCATCAGTCCATGATGGCTACGTTCTTGCTGCTCGGGTCGCCTCTGAAAGATGTCAAGGTGTGAAAAACATTAACGCAGAGACACTGTGTATGAAGCTTATGAGGGCCGCAAATAAGTATAAATAATGATACATGAATGAGTCATACATAATGAGATATTGTAATGACCTGTTAGCGTCTTCACACGACGGAAACGCTCATCTTTTACATGATAAGTGTTCTGGATATTGATTGGAGCAGACGACAGGATGAACAGAACCACCACAATGATCCATTTCGAGCCGTTGGACAATAACACAAAACTTATTTATTCAGTTAGAACGTGCAACATCCAAAAACTTTCATTTCATAAAGGCATAAATAAAGTGTCTTGCATCACATGCATTTCCGCTTTTGACATCAAACGTATTAATATTATCATCCGACAGGTGTGGAGGACCTGCCAAGCTCTGATGTCAAAAACGGGAAAGGAGTCAATGATGCGCAAAATTTCTAAGTTCGATCCTCGAGTGGTGCCCCTGAGCTCGGCGGCTGCTTCCAGGAAGATCTTGGCGCCCTTCTCTAAAGAACAAATCCGAGATGCCAGTGCTGGTGCTGCCACCTTCTTCATCTGGGTGAGTTCTGTGAATTCAGCTGAGTACAGCTTTTCTTCCATCACGTGTGGTATCATAAATAAAGAGTTAATAAAGTTATGTTGTTTTCTCAGAACTCCCTAAGCTTTGCGGGTGGATCACACATCTGCAGATATTTTCTCTCGTTCCATCTCATGGTGGTGAGGTTGCGGTCTGTTCATGCGGACACTCTGTATGTAGAAGTGTAGCAGAGGACACAAAGCTGGGCGGGACCCTTTTCTTTCTCTGGCTCCAGTGTCTGGAAGATAGAACGCTTTGAACACTGACCACCTTGGAAACTTTCATGGCTGACCTTAACACCCAAATCGTTTACCAGCTGCTGATGCTCTCCCCATTTTCTTGCCATCTTTAGCTCCCTCTTCTCTACACCCCTTACTCCACCATCCTTTCGTTTTTGTGTCGTTCACCGAGTTTGTCTGCTTGCTTCTCATGATGCTCTTTTGACAGTCTGCTTCACGCGCTTGAACAAGAGGCTAAATACACCAAATGTTTTTTATTATGTTGCTATTTTCTACAGGCTCAAGGAATGATTGAAGAAGTTGAAAGCTATGGGGGAGCTGAGCAGGCGGATCAGATGAGACTTCAAAAGTGATAGAAGAAACTGTCTCAATTGGATCCATGCTTTTGTCAGCATCTTTTGTTATGGCTGTGAATAATTCCGTTTCATGAGACTGGATAATGGCATGTGAGCAATGTGAAGACAAATGACTTTTGACAAAATAATGACAGTTTAGATACTGTCTAAAGATTGTCTTAAAATTCATATTCTGAACTTACTCAGTTACCTTAGACTAATGTATTAAATACATTTTGTTCTATTGTTCTACTGTTTGCACCTTATGTCTACCTAAGTCTTGAGCAAGATTACAATTTAAAATTAAAAATTAAGTGCATATCTTCAAATCCCTATGCTTTATATCATTTTATTTAAACAATCAAAGAAATACATTGATCATTGTCATTTAATATATTTCTCGACTGTAAGGCACATTTGATTTTCATTTAACACATTTCATTGAGCTTTTAATGCAGTTTTGTAGAAATCAATTTTGTGTTTCTTCATGAAAAACATACATCAATGTTTTCCTGCTTCAATCATGTCAGAAATGGCTGCATAGTTTCTGAATCATGGAAAGCCCTATCATGCAAAAGTTATTTAAGTCTTTCTCATAAGTCCTGCCTCAAAAATGTGCATTGTATGTTTTAATAAACGACTTTCCATCTCTCTTATGAATACAAAAGTCTACAAACATTTTATGCAAGATTCATGTGTTTAACTTCAGGCAAGACATCACAGTGTTAGTAATCTTATGTTGTGTACATTAAAATGTATATAAAATGTCATAAGAGAAAATTAAGCATATGCCTTACTTACTCGTTATACAATGTCTGAAGTTTAAACATATTTAAGAGTATTTATAACAATACGAAATAACTGCCAATGATAATGTTTTAGATTAAAGGACCATATTTTTTTCTCAAACTCTATTCACCGTGACAAATGCATGATACTAAATATTTACCATTGGATTTGTTAGATTCATACCAACTGTATATAAACAATTTGTAATTTTCGGTCATTCCAAACTGTAAGAAAAATGTGTCCACACGTCCCTTTGTGGTTTTTGAAATGAACAAAACTGAATACTTTGAATTTTATTTTTATTTCTTTTGGGAGGTGGACGTCCTTCTCATACATGACACAACGTACATCATATTCACAAAGATCACACAAAAAGACTCAATTCTTCTACTCTCAGGCAAAAAAACTTATTTACAACTAATTCATATTTAGTTTTATATGTATAGTTGTATATTATCTCATTCATGAGACTGCCTTTTGCCTCAAGTGCCAATCTAGCTTTGGTTTGTCTTCTGTCATTTTCTATCAGAACTGAATAAATTAATGTAAAAGCCAAAATCACAGCAACCAAACTGCAAATAAAATTTCAACATAACAGCATGACAAATAACCATTTATAGTGCTAAGTTCAATTGTTGTAGACTAGCTTTTAAAGCTGTGACTCCAGCTGGTGACAATAAAAAAAGATGAACAATAGCAACAACTATGTAGCAAGCATTTCCAATATTATGAACCTCAAAATAATTTCTTCAAGTACTAATGTATAGGTGTTGAAATGGCCGATATGAAATGAAATAATCTTATTTTGCAAAAAAGATTTTTATAAAAAAAGAAAATATTCTAAAGTCTTCAGCACTTGTTTAAACTTATTTGAAGTTATCATTTGACCTGCAGTTTGGTGGCTGCTGGGATCACCGCGCATTGAGCGCATCTTTGTGATGCGGATACTAGCGCGTTATAAAACTACATCATCATCATCATCAGCAAAGGATTTACTTACTGCTCAGCATTTTAAAAATTGTGTTGAATGGTTTAAATAGATCTGCAATAACGCATCAATAATTTAAATGTAACACATAATAACTGATCTTTTTGTGATTACTGATTCCTCATGGTTTATCACTGACCTGGAGTATGAGAGATTCTGGAGATATGGCACATAAACACAACAATAATTTTACTTTGGCATTGTTAGGCAATGAATTCCACATATCAGAATGGATGGCTTAGTAAGACTTGAGACCAGTTAAACCCAAAGAAAAATTTTACATAGCAACAGCAACATCACTGACTGCAGATATAACGGTTATAATGGTCTGTATTTTTAATATAATAAATTCCAAGTAAAACTGTATTCTCACTGATAAAAATTTTTTCATTAAATTTTGGAAATATTCTTGGTAGTTATTAGCTGTATGCATGTTTCCTCAACAGATTTCAATCATCAGAACAAGACCAAAAACATGAAAAAAAACATAAACCATCTAACACAGCTGTAACAGGAATTTCCACAGAAAAAAATGGGGTTAGCTGTAGAATAGTCTAACAGATAATAAGCAAGTGTGAATAATGTGTTGCTCTATGTTGGGAGAAAGAGACTAATAAGAATAGTCAGATTTTTAAAGTGCAATTTCTCCATGAGGACATGAGCTAAATGCATTGCACAGAAAAGAAACCAAACCAACAGTCAACCATGCTGAAACATAAGCATCAGTAAATATATAACACCAAGATTGGAGAACTGAGCAGTGGGAAGAGCTCGACTACTGATCAATGTATACAATGGCACTTTGAAAAAACTTTGTTAATATTTTTATTCAGACATAAAATCCAGATGTCTTAATATTTTTATAACAGTGCTTGTACAGAAAAGGGAGACAAAGAATGGGACAGAAAAATAAGGAAAGAGAAAAGCAGCAGTCAAATCTAAAATGGTTGATGCCCATCAACATGCATAAAAAACCAATTTTTGCTAATAAAGCAGACTACATCTCTGTTAGGACAGAATAATAATAAAACACTTTTCCTATCTTTGTCAAATAATGCCTGTTATAATCTAGAGATTAAAGATTTTATATCACTGTAAAGCAGAGCAACATCAAAAGATGAATGCTGCATAGAAAGGCAGGATTCTCAATCTAATAATGCAATGCTTTTCACCAAACTGATATCCACAAACTTCTCTGAGAGATTAACAGGAGTATATAAACTCTTTGACCGGAATCAAATGAAGCATAGTTTAATGACTTTGCTCCTCTTTCAACAGCCACATCGTCATGACTGCAAGAGTATAAATGCATGCAGACATATGCACAGTTGCTTACACACACACAGACAAAATGTTCTCAGTGGGGACATAAATATCAGATACTACTTTCAGCTCTCAGATGACCTAATAAATGCTTATCTAGTCTTTAATTTCCAGGGTATCCTTTGCAAAATAGCTCGTGGAATGTTGCCTGGTAAGCGCTGATGGCACTGTATCATCTCCTCTATGCGACTTTTAACCTGAAAATAAAACCAGCTTATGTAGAAAGAAACAGGAAACAATCATGTCCTGTGTCTTCTGTGATTCTTAAAAACTGTTCACCTTCTAGTGTACATATGACAGTCAAAATCAGCAAATTAGCAAATCAAAAAACAGTAATAAACAGTAAATAGTTTAAGATGAACATAGACAAATTGTCTAATATATGCTATTTACATGACCACATACCAATTCCGAGAATTCTTCTGGGGTAGCTCCCTCAGGTGGATAGACTGGCTCCCCAAAATGAGTTCTGAAATAAAAGACAGGTAGGGGTTTTCCCCCTTTCAAATATTTCATATCTATGTAAAATCCATCTTTTCCTTTGGCTTCCAGAACCTTAGTATCAAATATCAAGTGTGTCAGCCTTTACAAAATTTAGATTTGATTTCACAGAAAGAACAAGTTGCTTCATTCTTTTCATATAAAATGTTTTTGTGCAAGTAGTTTATGTTAAGTTTATGTGAATGCTCTCATAATATGTCATCAAATGTTACCTACTTCTTTCGCCACCTTGCTTTGACAGCTAGATCTTGTTCCTTTTCGTGTTGTGGTCAGTATATTTGTTAGCAGATGTTTCAGTCTAAATATGTGTTTATTTTTTAGTCTATTTTTATGTTAATATGTTTGACTCTTTTTCCCTTTCTGTATAGCACAAGGAGTCTACTTTAACCCTCTGAGGACCATAAGGGTTGTACACATATAATTTTAGTTATTCTGACATATTTAGGGGTAAAATTACCTGTTGATTCCAAAAATGTTTATTTGAAAGTGATATTCCACATAGTTTGTGATGCTTGTGTAGCTTGAGATGCTTGTATTGTTTGAGATTTTTGTGACGAATGGGTGCCACCAGAGCTTGAAGAAGGAGGAGGAGGCATAGCTTGCCGGATTGGGCCCTCAGAAACCATGTCATGTCCGTCTGGATAAATACCAAGGTTGACGGTCATCTTGCAAGGCTGCTGAGTAGGAAGTGGAGCTTGAAGTAGAAGCTGCTCCTGAGGAGCCACCCACTACGCGACGGCAAGCATCGACATATGAGACGCCAGATTCTACACGTAGACGCTGAATGGCTGCCTCTTTTCCACTTCGGGCAGTCTTCAGAACAATAAGCTGCAGCATCGCCTGTACTGCCTCAGCAAAAGCAGCGGGCTTGGGACTTGCAGAAGCTAGCCCCATGACCATAACGCTGACAGTTGAAACAGCGCAACGGTGAAGGTAGGTACAGAGAGACTTTGACCCACAAGTACCCAACCTCATTGAAGTAAGGTATTTTGGGCAAACAGAAAGTTAAGCAAAGTGTATTTGTAGAGATAGATCTAGAGATAGATACCAGTGGCAGTTTTCCCACTTAGCACATAGTATGTTTTGTAAAATAAAAATCAAATTTCACTTTTGCAGGTGTTTTTCAAATGGAAAATTCCTCTCAATCTGACAATGAAACTAATGCATAAATATTGAAACCAACCTTATTTATATAAAGTCAGTAAATACTAAATAGTTTCATACAAATTTGGCTACTCTATGCTGTTTCAATCGAATTTGGAGTCCATTTAAAAGCATGGGACAAATATGTCCCTTGGTCCTCAAAGGGTTAACTCATTCAATACAGGTGTATCAACCCAACTGAGCTATGGCTATAATGAGGTTCACACTTGCAGGTGCAAACTGTACAGGAAGAGTTAACATTTAACCATTCATATTCAAGAAGCAACTTGTGTACTTTTTTTGTGGGAACTTTGGGTATTATATTTTGCATAATTCAAAATTGTATTTTGCCTTTTTCTGAACAATTCTTTTCCAAATAGATGAAGCTAAATGATTTCTTACATTAGTTTCACTGGAAAGAGTCCATAGATGGGTACTAGTGGCAGTCTTGTCTTTTCATAGATCTTGCGAAGCCACACTACAACAGCAAACATATGAAGGTCTGTAATTTTGAGCCAGTCACAGCATGTTGTTACAGCCCTATGCTCCCCGAGGAGTAACATGAACTAACAGTATGTTGTACATTTTACACAGCATGTTATACCAATGCAGCTTTTATAGGTTCTCCCTAAGAAACAGTGTAACAGCAACTAATTTCAGTGAAAGTATGAACAGAGATGGACAAGATAAATGAAAAGAGATGGACAAGATAAATGAAAAGAGATGGACAAGATATAATGATAAACAAAGATAAATCAATGATTGAAAGGCCTAGCTCAGAAACTATTAATACATGTTTTGGCCTACCTCTTCCCCAGCGTGGTGTTCGAAAAGCTTCCCTACAGTTTTCAGTAAACATTGGAATGACTGGCTGTGAACATAAATCAAAAGCTTTATGAGTGAACTTGCAATTTTATCTGCTGCCTATGGATTAAATTAGCAAATGTATTTCTGAATTTTATTTTGAGGTCACATCTAGGCTGTTAAGTTCGTCTTCCCTATTTGTTAATCTAGAGATTCTGAGGTTTAAGAAAAGACAGATCCTCTACTCACAACATTGGCCTGCAATGCCACCTTCGCAAAACCACATCGCCTTCCCCACATTACAGGGTAACTTTCATCACCAAAAAGTGCCTCACGTACACCACCTGCCAAAGATAAGTTTTACTGTACAAGTTGTTCATATTGAATGACTGCTCACTTTCTTCCAGCTCTGATTCATGAAGTAATATAAATAATAAAACAACTGAAAATGCTTTGATCTGAAATAATAAATAAGCATCAACATAACAACTGAACCTCATTTTATTTTCAAACCCTTTCTCTCATGTTAGGTGGCTGGCACTATACGTAACCTGCTCTTTCTCCGGGTCTCATGACAAATAACATAACCTATGCAGTGCTAGCAGGCATAACGTGTAAGTCTCAGACAGTCTATTCAGAGCCAGGTTGTGCATACCAATGGTGTTATCACCATAAAGTGTAAATTCATATGATTTATCCTGCAGCATATTTTGATGCTTCATGAATACCTGCTTTCTAAATGTGTGAAAAGAGAAAAATCACAATATTTTTTAAAGTAGCTCTGGGGTACAGAAATATGTTGTCTGCTCTGATAAGAACATAATAATGCACTAAATCTACATTTAAGTACCTGGAGATATGGCCAAAATATTGCCCTGATTCAGCACCTCTATGCAGCTCTGAACTGTGCCAGGTGTGATGTTCAGTACCTCGAACAGCAGTCGCCAGCCTGCAAAAAGCCAAGAAATATTAGACAAAAATTTATAAAAAACAATCCTTCCTTCTTTCACTTTGATTCAGCTCTTAGTGTTATGAAATCACAAAGAAATTAAGTCAGTTGGCATCAGCAGTATATTCATGATCTTATTCGCTACTACTACATGATCATAATCTTCATTGTAGGTCCCATAAAACTCAACTTCTCACCCAAAAAGAAAATACATAAACAATTTTCAGACATAATGTTTACCCAGTTCCAACAATCCTCTATCAGAAACAAGTGTGGGACATCACAGAGATCAGCCTCCCTCTGATGTCACTACATTCACATTCTTTGTGTGGACAAACTATTAACTCTTAGGTAAAAGAGGTGAACAGAATCACCAACAGATATTTACTAACAAGAAAGAAAAGCAACCAGTTGAGAACAGCAGTCAGTTAACCTTTGCTAGCATGATAATGACCATAAATCATAGGCAGTCGGCTGATTCTTTGGAAAATGTTCAAAATTTATGTAAACTGAACCAGTTCAATAGCTCACCTGGAATTTTGAAAAGAAACCTGTCACCCACAGCATGAATCATACGTCCTTTGACCAAGATGCACTTGGCGATGACATAGTACATGTCCACTGGCAATACACCATGATAATAAATAATCATAGCTGGCCCAATGTTGGGAATGTGATCCAATCCTTGTACTTCAAAGCCTATTACAGTCAGAATGCACTGCATTTCACAGTTTTTATCATGATACTCCATGGATGTATGTAGATGTGGCTATGGCATTATGGAAAAAGTTGTTTTTATATTTGTTAGCATCAAAGACCATTAAGTATCTGATACAAGAAAATTTGTGTAAGCAATAAAATCTATATTTGTTTTAATGGGACAATCAATTATTTCCAAACAAAGAGCAATAATTGATGTAAGGAAAGGGATATCAGTAAATAGGCCTAAAGCTGGAGCAAATGAGACTTTCAACTAATGTTTGTTCTCACCATGCCAGATATAGCCTTGACCATCCCAGAGTACTGCCAGTGTACTGCGAGCTCCATCCCAGAAGTCATTTTGGTAAGCTTCACGAAGCTTATGCCTATGGCGGTAGATGTGTAAAAAGAGAGCAGACCCATACAAAAGTATGAGGATAACCAGAGGAAGCAGAAAGGAGATGATTATTGGATAGATGACCCAAAGTACCCAGGAGAGGTAATTAATGTCCAGTGACTCCAGATAGTTCCATACCCAGTAAAATGTGTTCACAGCTGTCTCAACCACCATTTTTTAATTTCACATTCTGCTGGCTGCAAAAAAAGAGAAACTATATTTTTAACTGCTGCCATAAGATGAAATTGCCAACTAGGGGCTGCAGTTTTCCATTATTGCAAATCAGATCATGCAAGTAACAGCATCAATAACAAAAATAAAATTAACAATTTAAGTTAGCTGCCTGAATCTTAATTTTGTATGCCAAATCATACGTACACACAATCTATGGATTATAAAAAATGTTTACCCTATAGCAATGACTCAAAACATTCTTTTCTGTGGCAATAACTAAATCATGACACTGGGAAAAGCAGCGATTTTTATATCAACAGCAATTTTTATCACTTACTCAGCAATTTGTAAATAGAATAACAGGATGCAAGTAATTAATATAGCAAAACTTTTCACCTGTGTGCTTTTGTGACTACATAAAATACCATTAAGTCCATCTTAATAAAATAAAACTATTTAAATAAATAAACAGGAAAAGATATACGATATCATTAGCAATCAAATATATCAGCATATCGATCTTAATAAAATGTTTAAATGTGTCGGAAGTAAATAGTTTATAACAACCTTTCCCCAAATAGATTTATTTTAAAAGCGTTACCTTTTCTGGATTATTTCTTTATCCATTTATAGCTGCATGATGTTATAGGTAGTCTCTCCATCTGAATCTTCATCTAGTACCTCTGAAACTGAAACAGGACCTCACCGACTGGTTAGTGAAGATATTACACAGGGAAGCGGTTGCTTACTACATCATCAACATAAAAACAATTTTCAACAAGCCTTTTGATTACATGCTAGTGAGGCAAATGATAATGTGGGTACATTATTATACCCTGTCCATTCCACCTCGGCATTAGGTAGTGAAGAAAGTCTACGACATCGTATTAAACGGACATAACAGAAGTCCAGTACATCTCACGCATAGGGTCGGCAGGACGAAAGAGAGAAAAGTCAGCAATTTCAAAAAGGAAAATCTATGCTTTAAATGAACACCTTGCTGAGCTCAACTGCTGGTGCAAGTTTTCTTAGCTCCTTTTTTTCTGTACTCTCTTGGTTCCTGTTAACGCTACGATGTTTTGTGGGGAAGGCGTTTCAGCTGCTGTTATTTTCTGTGTGCGGAGTAGTTGCTTCCCTTGTGAAGTTGGACAATCAGTTACGTCCCCTGAACAGCAACGGCTGTTGACAAGCTACCGAAGCTTTGATTTCAACTTAGCAGTCCATTGAAAAGTACTGCGAGAATCTTACACAGTACAGAACTACTGTCGGTACGCATGACGGATATATGACAAAAAGTTACTCATGTTTTAGAAGAATACTTAGGGATACGGTTAGTGTTCAAATCACGACTGGGCGAAGCAGGTGTGACGATACGAAATGGAGAATATAGTACATACAACTACAAGGATAGACTGGATAGTCTTACATGCTGCTGTAGAAATAGGTTTACCACTCCACGCGTGCTATCAGAGAGTAATAAAACCTGCCTAAAAAGAGAAGAAACGCAAAAAAGGTCTTAAGTATAAACTTACACTGAACCTGACTAATGTGGTACTCAATGGCACACTGTAATGTCTCTAAAGATGATGGCAAAAAATCCAAATTCTAGATGTACGTAAACAATAAAATTATACCTGAAAGAAAAAAAAAGGAACAAAATAGACTGACACCCCACCCAAAAACTAACTGCCATAAAAAAATATAATCCTAAGCTGTAGAAGTCTTAAGACAATAGGCAAAGTATAAATTAGAGGTTAGGTAAACAATAGTTAAGGTACGTTATTTGGCTTTTTAGCTAAGGCTAATTAAAGTAGTGAAAAGAAGAGCAATGCTTGACTCCTCAAAACTTCAGTGACATTTAATTAAATATTAATTTTGTGTTGGTTTGGACAGACAATGGGTGAAAGAGATGAAGATATCCCTGAACGGTTTTTAAAGTCAGCAATAGTTGATGATAAAGATGACAAGAATCAAGGAGATCAGCGAAGGGCAGAACTTGAAATGAAAATCCGACACAGAGTGGCTTGTGAAGCTAAAGCATTTGACATTGTCAATCGTCTAATTGAGGAAACTGTGTCAGAGGAATATTTACAGAACTGTGTAAGTTTTGTAACCAGTTTTTATTTGTCCACCTGATATGAAAGTGTTGCAAGAAAGGAATATGATTTAACCTTTAGTGGTGGGATTGTGATAGTAATACTTCAGTTTTTCAGCATTCTGACATTTACATTTATTTTGAGTGTCAATGTCCTTATAATAAGGATTTATGACCCCACTTTTCATTTTAACACTAAAAAAAAAAA